>BQNB010056025.1:12414-30989 GCA_026074375.1 Tanacetum coccineum
TCATATTCTTGTGTATCTCGGGATTCTTTGACTCATACACAAGGAATCAATAAGAGTTGCTATTATGAGCATACCCAATGTATACACAATCCATAGTTTTAGGTCCTATCTTTTGAGCTTTAGGTGCCAGAAATGCCACTTTAGCTAGGCACCCCAACACTCGTAAGTATTTATAAGACGGTTTTCTTCCCATCCATAATTCATAAGGGGTCTCTTCCTTTTCCTTAAGAGGTATCTTATTCAGAAGATAATTATCCAATAAAATAGCTTCCCCTCACATGTTCTTATTTGAACCTGAACTTCTCAACATGGCATTTGCCATTTCTTTCAAAGTGTGGTTTTTCCTTTCAGCAATCCCATTCTGCTGAGGTGAATAGAGTGCAGTTAATTCATGTCTAATTCCATGTTGTGAACAAAATTCAGCAAATGAAGATACATACTCACCTCCTCTATTACTTCTTATTACCTTGATCTTTTTGTTAAGTTGATTCTCAACTTCATTCTTGTATAGAATGAACTTATCTATTGCTTCATCTTTACTTTTAAGTAAATAGACATACCAATATTTTGTACTATCATCAATAAAAGTGATGAAGTACTTGTCATCTCTTCTTGTTGGCACTAATTTTAAATCACACACATGTAATTAGATCAAGAGGGTTAATTTTTCTTTCAATTGAATGAAAAGATGATCTTGTCATTTTCGCCTCAACACATGTTTGGCACTTGTAGTTTGAGTCAATATGGAATGTAGGTATACAATTTGATTTCAACAAACGACGAATGGAATTGTAATTAACATGACCAAGTCTACCATGCCACACGTTCGAAGACTCAACTACATAAGTTGAATTAGTGTTCATTTTAGAAAAAATATTTTCCATAACAATTAAATCCAATTTGAACATTCCATCACGGGCGTGACCCGTACCCACAATCATTTTATTCTTGGTTAACTCAAATGTGTTACACTCAAATGCAAGGCAAAATCCATACTTGTTGAGCAACCACCCCGGACACAATATTCTTTCGAATCTTTGGAACGTACACAACGTTCTTGAGTTTTAACCCTTTTACGGATGTACATTTTAATATCACATCACCCTCACCTTTAATGTCAGCAGTGACGAAATTTTCCATGAGCAGTTTTGTACCAATGATAACCTATTTAAACGAACTAAAGAGACTTTTATCTAAACACACATGACGAGTAGCACTCGTGTCAATCCACCACTCTTTTGTGTTTGAACCCACTAGGTTCACTTCTGAAATCATTGCAATGAAATCAGATATCCCTCACACACACAAATATTGATAGATGCAGAAAAATACACTCTTCATGCTCAAAATAAAAGTAGGCATAAACGCACTCCGCACAAGTTTTATAGTCTATTAATACTTTGTATTCGATGTAATTGATGCAATGTGTTTTGCTGAAATAATATCTTTGAAAAAATTGGATCGACAATAAACACACAAAGTATACTAGTCTTGCACAAATAAGTTATAAGGAAACACACTCCTTTTTTAAAACTTATCCAATGTACAAGAAACTTTCTGCCCATACAAAGTCCTTGTATAACTAATATAATTAGCTTTTAAGGTAGCAAACAAATTACTATAATGTGCAAAAGTTTCACATAAACTTGCACAATAAAAAGGCGTTTTTTTCCTTAGAATATAAACAGTATCAGACGGAATTGTTTTAAGATTGTAGGAAATAAAGACACTGTTTATATCGAATACGAATTACATGAACCAAATTGCAGCAACCAAAACGTATACAAACCTGAAAGTGTAGAAGAACAAGAACAATACTAAACGATAATGATTCACAATTGACAGAGGCTCGTGTTGAACACGATTCCCTTAAGACAATTCCGCGTCAATTACCACGGTTGTTTCTCAGGGTACAACGGTCGGAGCAGGAGTACTGCCGGAATTGACAAATTGCCTGAATTTATGCTAGAATTCTTGTGAGTATGCTGAGAAAAGTAAGTTGTGTGTTTTGGTGTGTATGGAATGGTGCAATCAAATTGGTTAATGATCATCAATTTTCTATTATAACTCACAAGTCATAACTCTATTTAATGATCATTAATTTTCTGTTATCACTGCTACATATAAAGCAAAAACATATTTCTCTCCTCATTAAATGCATACATAATTTTAAGTAATATAAATTTTAAAGCATATAGTACAACTCTTAAATAAACAAAACTTAATTTTAGCTTATACAACTTATAAAGCTTATGGTACATCTCTCTCTTATTAATTACCAAAGATTTCTTTAGGTAATACACACTTATATGCACATTATACTAGTTAATATAGCACGTCGGTTACAAAACTTAATTTTATTGTAATCATTATGATCATCCCACTACTAATATTAAAGTGTTGTTTGCATAAGTTAATTTTTTAATTCGGCGTTTCATTAATGATATCATTATCAAAATTAAAAACAAAAAATGCAAAAACAATTTTTTTTCTTTGCAAAGATATTATTCATAAACTTTTTCCTTTAAATCACTTTTTTAAAAGATATAATTCACAAAATGCTACTCTATTCAAGTTTATGCAAGTTACATAAACTAGACGTGTACCCATGCATAGCGATAGACTTTTATAGTAGTATATAGTTATAATTGAGATATTGGGATTAAGTGTTTCGTGTAACGTTATTGAAATATGGATCGGGATTGAGATAAATTTGTAAAATAAGAAGAAAAAAAGATAAAAGTTGTGTATGATGGATTTGTAAAGAGAAGACAAATTAGAGCTGCCATGCATAATTGGTAGGATGAATTTTTGAACCAATAACTAAAATATGAGTTCAGAAATTGGTACACTTTATTGCTCGCTACCGTTTTCATCACAAGTACCTTTGACCGCTAAATATTACAACATCGTAATACTACTTACTACCGTTTTCGTGTCGTCAATACATCTTGATGCATATGTACTTGACATTTTGATATGAAATGGTGTCTGATAAAGTTATTCTTTAAAATTTCCGCCATGCGTAAAGTCGTTATCACGATGTAATAAAAAAATATTGTTTGTCAAAACTTTTGATTACAGGGTACCCGTCGCCGCATCGCGCGGGTACCCTGCTAGTAAATCATTGAAGCAAAACATAACAGCCCAATTAAGAGTCAGATTTCAAACACAAGTCATAAGTCTATTTTAACCAATTTTCCCTCCATTCCAACTACCCTTCTTCGAGACTCAATATCTCATTCACACTAACTCCATATTGGACATATAACGGCTCATTACGAATCACTCACAGAGGACTACGTAACCATATAAAGCCTTAAACATAATAACTATATTTACTTATAATTATATATGTCTAAACTTAGTGAAAACTCATTTTTTTCACTAAAATTTTGCAACAATATTCCCTGCCACCACCACTTGTTTACCGAGTGATGTTTGAATCATACTGAGTTCTTTTGTGGTGGTTAATTTCATAGATTGTGAGTAAAGTGTGGGGATCATACGAAAAGTACATATTCTGTAAAAAGTATTTATGAGGACACACAGGAAACGTCATATATATGTATTTGATGAACACAAAAATATAAAGGAAAAAAGAGTTCAATTTTTCACAACAAATAAGTGATAATATTGTTCTACCTCTGACCCACGATGTTATATTTGCCGGGTTCTTATTGATGGACTCCATCACATTTAACATTTTACATCACACGCTACAGAATCAGTTTTAATATATTGAACCCACAACAAAACAAGCAAGCTTAGAATAATTTAAAGTATGTTTTTTCGTTTACAACACTCAATTGCATCATCAAACATTTCTTCGAGCCCATACTTGAATTGGAATCCAGTGCCCAAGAGTTTCTCTGATGAGATGCTAGGGTACATCATTTTCTCAACATCCTCGGACTTCAAAAATCTTAAAAATCACAAATGTCAACAAAGTTATTAACTCATTCCAACAAATAATAACCAAAGACGTACAATCTATCAAGAAAATAAAAAGTAAAAACAATATGAAAACTTACTCGATATCTGGTATTTTATATTCAGGATACTTGACTGATAACAGTTTGTACAATTCCTCGATTAATATTTCACCTTTTGAGCAAATGTACCTCCCTTTCGTATTTGGGCACTCAAAAAGATGAATGTGTGCACTAGCCACATCGTCAACATGCACAAAAGGCGCTTTCTGTAGAATTTTGTACGTCTGAGTGTCACCTAAAAAGTTTCTTAAATTTGATAAGCTATATATAAGACCCTCAAAAAGAAAATTATTGCATGTTTTTTAAAGAGTCAGTCACCCCAATTACTCATGAGCCAGCCTAGACATTCTGTTGGATAATATGTTCAAATAGGAAACTAGTCAAAGGTTATTTTGTGTTTGGTTATTGTGTTTTAGATATTGCAGGGAATTGTCAATAAATAAAACATACAAGTATTGTTCCAGTTATGAAAAAATTTAAACGCCAAGGGCTAAAGTATAAGACTGTGCTATAAAAGGATTTGAGATGCTAGGGTTTTCATTATTCTTTCACAAGCCCCTATCGTTCTCATATTTTCTCTCTGGTCATCTTTGATCTCTCTATTCGTTTTGATCACCAAAATTGTTGAGTGTTGAGTGTTTAATGGTTTGCACCTTTAAAGGGGACAATCTGTTATTCTTATTTTTATATGTTTAGTTGCACCCGATTGGGGACAATCTATCAACATACCATAGTGTCACGGACTTGTCTCGACAAGGGTCTTCCGTGCGGCACTTAGTCTCAACTAAGTCAGCGTTGCTCAAACACTCAACGATCTAGGCAACTAAGAAAGCTTTAAAGAAAGGAACACAAGTGAAAAGGAAAATGCTTTATATTGCTAAAGAGAACTTTACAAGAGAGAATATAAGTGAAGAATGAGATGATTTCCCCAAATGAGGATAGTCTTATTTATACTACACAAACTAGGGCTACAAATGGGCTTTATTACAAGGACCCGTATTCTACAACCTTCTACAAGAAGCTTCTAGGTCTTTCATGAGCTTCCAAGGGCTTCCAAGAGCTTCCAAGACCTTCTCCCGCCTTTCATAGAATTCCACTAAGTCTTCTAGTTAAGTGTAGAACAATCCGGAATCCCGGGTAACCTCGTAAAATTGGGCGGGACGTGACATCCTCCCCCACCTAAGCTTGCGACGTCCTCGTCGTGTCATCCTCGTGATATCTCTTGATCTCGTCCGCAAACTGCCACAGTAAGTCTTCCGCTTCCCAACTTGCTTCACTATCAGGCAAGTCACGCCACTTGATCAAGTACTCTTTATAGCTCGGCACTCCTCGTCTTCGTATCGTACAATCTGACAAAATCTCTTCGACCTATCGATCGTACGAAGTAACAACCGTTGTTGGTACCCGCTTGGACACCCCTCATTCCGGGTCTTCCTCGTCTCTATGATAAGGCTTGAGAAAGCTAACGTGAAAGACCGGGTGGATCTTCAACTTGGGCGGTAGTTGAACTCGATAAGATACCTTTCCAACACGTCCAATCACCAGGAAAGGGCCTTCATACCTCCGTATTAATCCCTTATGAACCTTCCTCAGCGACTTGCATTGTTGAGGCAAGAGCTGCACCATCACTTGATCTTCAACCTCGAATTTGACGTGTCTCCTCCTTTCATCCGCCCATTTCTTCATCTTCTTAGCCGCCTTGTCCAACGATGCCCGAGCCAAATTCGCTTTTTCGTGCCACTCCTTCATGGTTTTGTAAGCGGCCGGGCTACTCCCTTTGTATGATGCGGCTAAGGCATTGGGAGTCAATGGTTGGTGCCCCGTGACCAACTCAAAAGGACTCTTCCCTGTGGCTTCACTCCGTTACATGTTGTAAGAGAATTGAGCAACATCAAGGAGTTTAGCCCAATCATGTTGGTTGGCACTCATATAGTGTCGAAGATAGAGCTCCAATAGTGCATTCACCCTCTCCATTTACCCGTCCGTTTGGGGATGAAAACTTGTGGAGAAGTTCAAATCCGTCCCCATGATCTTGAACAACTCCGTCCAAAAGTGCCCCGTGAATCTCGGATCTCGATCACTAACAATCACATGTGGCATTTCCCAATACTTTATCATATTCTTGAAGAAGAGCTTGGCCGTATCATCTGCCGTAACATCGGGTGGTGCGGCTATAAAAGTCTCATACTTCGAGAATCGATCCACCACCACTATAATACTTCCACCCCCTTCCGACTTCGGCAAGCATGTGATAAAGTCCATGGAAACACTTTCCTATGGTCCCTTGGACGTCGGTAAAGGCTCTAGCAATCCCCCCGACTTCTTTTGATCTATCTTGTCTTGTTGGCAAATAAGGCACGCCCGCACGAATGTCTCAACATCATCCCCCATCCTTGGCCAATAATAAGTGCCCTCGATCAATGCCAACGTCCTCGTAATCCCCGGATGATCAGCCCACTTTGAATCATGACACTCTTTCAAGATTGCTTGCCTAAGGTCGCCCCACTTAGGCACATAAAGCCGGTCTCCCTTGGTGAATAACATGTCTCCCTTGAGCCAAAATCTTCATGTTTTCCCGTCTTTCGCCAAAGCTATGATTTTCTTTGCCAAAGGATCATGTTCCAACCCTTCCTTGATTCGGTCTTGGAGGAAGAATTGGGCTTGGGTGATGGCCGCAAACTCTGCCTTGCGACTAAATGCGTCGGCTACCACACTAGCCTTCCCCGACTTGTATTCCAATTGGTAGTCGAACTCGACTAGGAAGTCTTGCCAACGAGCTTGCTTGGGACTAAACTTCTTTTGGGTTTGAAAATAACTCATGGCAATGTTATCCGTCTTGATTACGAATCTCAAACCCAACAAATAATGCCTCCAAATCCTCAAGCAATGGACAACCGACGTCATCTCTTTCTCTTGCACCGTGTACTTCCTTTCCGTCTCGTTTAACTTTCGGCTCTTGAATGAGATTGGGTGTCCATCTTGCATTAGAACTCCTCCAATAGCAAAGTCCGATGCATCCGTATGTAACTCGAAAGGCATGGTCACATCTGGTAGTCTCAACACCGGCTCCTCAATAACTGCCTTCTTCAAACTCTCGAACGCCGCTTGGCACTCTTTGTCCCATATCCAAGCTTTGTTCTTCTTCAATAGGTCCGTCAAAGGGGATGTTATGGCCGAGTATTCCATGATGAACCTACAGTAATAGTTCACCAAGCCAAGGAAAGATCTCAACTCCGTAACCTTGGTTGGTGATTCCCAATCTTGGATAGCCTTTATCTTTGCACCGTCCATCATCAATCCACCATCCTTGATCTTGTGTCCCAAGAACTCGACTTCATCTTGGGCGAAAGAGCACTTCTCCAACTTCACATAAAGTTCATTATCTCGTAACACCTGAAATACCTGTTTTAAATGCAAGACATGCTCCTCTAAGGTATGACTATAAACAACAATATTGTCTAAGTATACCACCACAAATTTGTCAAGGAACGAGTGAAACAACTTATTCATGAGGGTGCAAAATGTCGCGGGAGCATTGGTCAAGCCAAATGGCATGACTAAGAACTCGTAAAAGCTGTACCTAGTGACACACGTCATCTTAGCCTCGTCTCCCTCCACTATCCGTACTTGGTAGTACCCTGATCTCAAATCCAACTTGGTGAAGTATCTCGCCTTTCTAAGTTGATCAAACAAACCCGCAATGAGAGGAATAGGGTACTTGTTCTTGATTGTTACCTTGTTAAGTGCCCAGTAGTCTATACACATCAGTAAGGACCCGTCCTTCTTCCTTTGAAATAGCATTGGCGCACCATATGGGGCTTTTGAGGGTCGAATATAGCTCGCATCCATTAGCTCTTTGAGTTGTTTGCGTAACTCTTCTAACTCGGGTGGTGGCATCCGGTAAGGTACTTTGGCGGGGGGTTTGGAATCCGTCTCCAACTCGATGGTATGATCCACCTCCCTCCTAGGTGGTAGCTTATTGGGCAACTCCTTGGGCATCACGTCCTTGAACTCTTCAAGTACCCGCTTGATCGCCTTTAGTACCTCCACTTTGTTTGAGCCCTCGTCTGTCTCTAGCCTTATCACCGCCAAATAACAAGGTTCACTCTAGTTGAATCCTTTCTTGAATTGCATGGCCGAAAGGGTCTTCGCTCCACTCTTGGCATCCTGCTCCGTGCTCACCATGCAAGTCTTTCCACCATCTAGGATACACAAGGAATTAGCAAACGGCATAGGGAAAGCTCGTACCTTATCGAGAAATTCCAACCCAAGAACCACTTTGAAATCATCCATCGGGACCATCGATAAACAATCGTCCCCTCCCATTCTCCTATCTTCGCTCGAAGGTCCTTAGACACTCCTTGAATTGGCTTGGCCAGAGAATCTACCGCCTTAATGGTTCCACTTCCTTTTGTAGCGGTAATCCCTAGCCGCTCGACTTCATCAACCGCCACAAAGTTATGAGTCGCACCGGAATCAACAAGAGAACGAACCTTAACATCGTTGATGGTTGCTTCCACATATTGTAGGCCTTTCCCTACAACCTTCGGCACCTCTGTCTTTTCCTTGATTGCATTTAAGATCCTTATCGAACCCATACCCCCGTCATCACTCGCATCTTCGTCTCCTTGTGTCGACAAACCGTTGAGGCTTGCTTTCTTCAGGCAATCACGAGCTCTATGAGGTCTATCACATATGTAGCATCCACCACTCTTGTAACTCGTCTTCAAGATTTTATCCTTTCCGGTGGGAGGTTTACGTGTAGGATCGACCTTTGGTTGGGCATTATTTTCTCCCTCACTTTTCTCTTGGTTCACCTTCCGATCTTTCGGATTAGACGATTCCCTCCTCGTACTGAAATCACTCAAAGCCTCGGTATGAGAAATAGCCATAGAGAGATCTTGAACTCCTCGTCGTTCCAACTCCATCTTAGCCCATCCTTGTAAACCATCAAGAAAGTAAAAGAGAGAGTCTTGGTCGGAATCTCTAAGCCAAGTGTGGTGAACTCTTTGACGTACTCCTATATCGACCCGGATTGCTTGAGTTTACGAAGCCGATTCTTCGCCTCGTTCTTAGCATTCTCCGGATAGAATTGCTTCTTGAAATCCGCTAAAAATTCAGCCCAAGTATCGATAGTAGTCGTACCTCGCTCGATATCTCCATACCGACGTCTCCACCATAACACCGCGGTATCCTTCAAGTATCGGGTCGCCATCTTGATCTTTGAAGCATCATCTACCACGTTGACACCTTCTAAGTATTGTTCCATCTCCCACAAGAAATCATCAACCGCCCTAGCTTCCCGCTTTCCCATGAACGGTGATGGTTTAGGAACATCAATCTTCGGACCATGATTAGTGTTGCCGCCGCCACTAGCCAAGGACCGCTTGCACAACGCCATATTTGCTTATAAGTCTTCAGTGACTTGATGAAGTGTGGAGACCTCTTCTCCAAACTCCTCTCGTATCTTGTGATCTCGCCCATGAACGCACCTCTTATGTCATGGATTTCACACTTCAAGTCACCACTAAGATTATTGAGGGCCACTCGAAAGTCCTCCCTCATGCTTGTGAAGTCAGAGTCCAAACCTTCCAAGCCCTCAACTAGGGTCTTTAACCCCGCCATGGATGTCTCGACACTCGGCACTCTCTGCTCCAAACTTGCCATAACGTCCTTGGACGTACCTCTGTTCTTGGGTTGTTGACGCGTATCGTCTCGACCCCTGTTCTCGTCAATAACCGTACTTACACTAGCAGCGTTTTTCTTGGTTTCAATCGTCATTGCCTCGAATCAACCTGGCTCTGATACCACTTGTTACGGGCTTGTCTTGACAAGGGTCTTCCGTACGGAACTTAGTCTCAACTAAGTTAGCCTTGCTCAAACACTCAACGATCTAGGCAACTAAGAAAGCTTTAAAGAAAAGAACACAAGTGAAAGGGGAAATTTTGTATTACTAAAGAGAACTTTACAAGAGAGAATACAAGTGAAGAATGAGATGATTTCCACAAATGAGGATGGTCCTGTTTATACTACACAAACTAGGGCTACAAATGGGCTTTATTACAAGGGCCCGTATTCTACAACCTTCTACAAGAAGCTTCTAGGTCTTTCATGAGCTTCCAAGGGCTTTAAAGAGCTTCCAAGACCTTCTCCTACCTTCCATAGAATTCCACTAAGTCTTCTAGTCAAGTGTAGAACAATCCAAGATCCCGGGTAACCTAGTAAAATTAGGTGGGACGTGACAATAGGGTCCCTTCTATCACATCACTCCATCGCATCATGTCAATTCACTCTTTCTTTATCCCACATGCCTAATTAAATTTGAGTTTGAATTTCAAATTCTCCCTCTCATAACATTCACACTTCCTCACCAAATTTAGAATATTCTTTGGCATATTCTTTTCTCTCTTAACCATGCCAACTTATCAACTTAACCATGGTTAGTTTCCAACTAAACCATATACATGTGAGGAATACCCAACCACATCATTTGTACAATAGTTCTTCTCTATCTTTTTTATATTGGACAAACATCCTTAAATCTTCTTTTAAACTACTTCAAACATGATTTTATCAAATAGCTATTTGAGTTGATTGACCTTGAGTGTAAGAATGATGGAAAGGTCAAAGTGTGAAGTACAATTGGGGGTTTAGCACGAGCGGGTAGTTAAAACACCAAAAATCGGAAAAACCAGCGTCGGGTTTCTGGCGTGCTGACGTGTGGGGTAGCGCACCACTGGCTGTTGGAAAATGCCACATCTGGTTTTTGGCCTATAAATACCCCCTCTTAGTTATTGTATTCCTCATCTTTTGCCAAACATTTTTTCTCGCTTTTTCTGTTCTCCTATCCTCTAAGTCTAACACCTCTTTTGTTCTTAATCTTCTCTATAATCATCTATTGAAGAACACATCTACGCAAAAGAGAGACACAAGTACCTAATCCATACTTATGTATTATTAGTCGAAGGTCTTCTTTCTCATATCCTTTCTATTAGAATCAAGTCTCTAGGATAGGTTAGGACTTGATTTAAACAATCAACTTTTCATTCAATTTGGTTGTAAGGGAAGTCTTGTATCTTTGTAATCAAGCCTAGATCATTGGAGATCTAGTTGGGGTTTAGTAAGCTTCCAAGGGGAAGTTCTTAGTGGTCCTAGTTGATCTTAGTGATCCTAGAAAAAAAGTCAAATCACGGGTTCTTAGGGGTGGATTCTAAGGGCAGAATACCGTAGGGAGTAGTTCTTCTTAGTGACCATCGATCTTAGTGCATATCGGTGGAGCGAATTTGTAATACGGTTTAAAGTCCACCATCATGATTATGCTAGAGTAATAGTATCGTATCGTGGATACGCAACTAGACGTACAGATGGTATAAATCCCTCATCCCGAACCAGTATATATCATGATGTCTCTCTCTATATATATATATCTTCATCTTCAAGTAGATCATTACACCACTCGGTTCTTTAAGACTTGATGTTTTATAAACTTTGAAGAAGTCAAAAAGATCGTATTCACCCCCTCCTACGGTTCAACATAAGTAAATCAAGAACAATTGTGGTGGTTGTTCTTTCATCCCCATGTGCTAAAGCTCTATAAGTCTTCTTTTCTCTTTTAAATCATTTGAATAGGTTAGTTAATCACTTAAAGGGCTGCGAGAAATTTTGACCTACTTCCATGAGAAGCAAGGAAAGTAGGAAACCTGCTTCGGTTTTGTGGTTAACTGTCTATTTTAGCAAGATGTGAGTTTCTTGTGTGAGTTTTCGTGTATAGGTCTGATTCTTGTATTGTTGTTATTTTGTCTTTTCTTGATTCTGTTTTATTCTTGTATTGTTTCTATTTTTACTATTCTAGATTTGCTCGGTTAATTGTTGGTTGTTTGATTTGTCTACTATTTTTGTTGATTCTTGTGTGTTTCGTGTCATATTGGTTGTTTTGTTAACATTTTTGTTTATCATGTCTAAGTGCCTGTTATGATTAATAGTTTGGATGTTGGTATCCATTGCATATGCATCGTGATGATTCATCTTCCACTTCATTGATTCCATTTAAGTTACATGGTACTGAGAATTAGATCATTTGGTTTTGTGCTATAAAACTTGCCTTACATGCTAGGAATAAGTTTGCTTTTGTTGATGCTATTTTTGAAAAGCTACTTTTGCTACTAGTGATGTTTTAACTGTTGAATGAGATAGATGTAATGTTATGGTTCTTACTTGGATTATGAATTCTATGTCTCAAGATAATTATATGGGTTTGCTTTATTATGTCGATGTCGCTGATGTTTGGAAAGAGTTAGTAGAAACTTATGATAAAGTTGATGGGTCTATATTATATAATATGTTACAACTATTTAATTCAACTAAACAAGGTGGTATTATTGTGGTTGATTTATCATGGACTTAATTTTTTTGAAAAAGAGTTTGATGCTTTGACCAAACTGTCTACTTGTAATTGTGATGCTAATAAAGAGTTATTGTTGCATAACAACCTTAAGAAGTTGATAGCAGTTCCTAATGGGCCTTGATGATTGTCATGAGTCTGTTAAGAGTGCTCTTCTAACCAAGGATCCTCTCCTTGAGGTGAACAATTGTATTTGGAGAAGAGTCCCATAAGGGAATTCTTGAGTCCTCTAGTGAGACCAAACTAAATACTAATTTTGTTGAAAATCATTTAACAAAAATAGAAGAATTTTAAGAAAGCAAATAACACTAGAGGACCTAGTAACACTAATACCGATAGAGGGCCTGACCCAAATTTGATGTGTAAGAAATGTGGTCTTATTGGTCATACTATTGAGAAATGTTATGAGCTAATTGGTTATCCACCTAGTTTTAAGAAAATTGCTAATCCAATTAAGAAATATGGTTTCAAACAAAATTTTAATACAAATGTAGCTGATTATTATTAGACTTGACTCTTTTGGAAGAGAGTTCGATGCTTTGACCAAACTGTCTACTCGTAATTGTGATGCTGATAAAGAGTTACTCTTGCATAACCAACTTATAAAGTTGATGTAGTTCCTAATGAGCCTTGATGATTGGCATCTATTAAGCGTGCTCTTTTAACCAGGGATCCTCTCCCTGAGTTTAACAACTGTATTTAGAGAAGAGTCCCATAGGGGAGTTTTTGAGTCCTCTAGTGTGACTGAGACCAAACTGAATACTACTTCTTTTGCTGAAAATCATTTAACAAAAATAGAAGAATTTTTAAAAATGCAAATAACACTAGAGGACCTAGTAACATTAATACTAATAGAGGGCCTAACCCAAATTTGATGTGTAAGAAACGTGGTCTTATTGGTCATACTATTGAGAGATGCTTTGAGTTAATTTATTATCCACCTAATTTTGAGAAAATTGCTAATCTAAATAAGAGATATGGTTTCAAACAAAATTTTAATGCAAATGTGAATGTTAAAAGTCATGATAAACACCAATCTTCTACCAGTGTTTCTTGTCCTTCTTTTACCTATAAATCTATAATCACATGAAAATGTTTAAGTTCTTAAGTTTGATGAATGAAACCGTTCTCAAAGCATTCATGCCAATATGACATGCAGGGCTTCATTTTTAATGAAAATGTTTTTTAATATAAAATTTTCAATATTTTTTTTGCCAACTTTAACTTGTATGTTAAAACAATTAGTTTGGGTTGGATTCCAGTGCTGATCAGCAATTGGTTGTTTCAACTGTTGAAATGTTTAATGTTGTTGATATAACAATTTAAATTGCTGGAAACGTGTTTTTCATGAAAAACAAAACATTTTGAAATTGATGTTCATAGTCACATAAAAAAAATTTGTTGGAATTATTAAGACAAAAAATTGTTACTTGTGATCAAGTAGCAGATGTGTTAAAAAAAATCTCTTGGAAGTAACCAGCACAATAAGTTGTGGAGAAATTTATGCTTAATGGATATGTTTTCAAAATGATATCAAGTGTAAGTTTGGATAAAATGGCCAAACACAAAAATAGTCAAAGGTCATTTTGTGTTTGTTTATTGTGTTTTATATATTGCCGGGACGAAATTGTCAATAAAGTAAAGATACAAGTATTGTTTCAGTTATGAAGAGTTTTAAAGGTCAATGGCCAAAGTGGAAGATTGAGCCATATAAGATAGAGGTGCAGAAAGCCTGGCCAAGTCGGGCTTGGACCGGACCGAAAAAATCTTGGGCTTTTATAGATTAACAACACCTGAGCTTAAAAAAGCTTAGGTCGGGCTAAGCCCGGACGTTAACCAAAGGCCTATTTTGGCCCAAATAGTCTCGACTGGTCCGGCCCGGGATTTTTTGAGCTTTTTTACATAATTTTGATAGTAATATAATTAGGGAAATGATATATCCTCCTACTAATTCTTCCTACAAATATTCCTACTCACAAGATCCTGACATGTGTCACAACGAACTGACGGTTTAGATGCGGAGAGATAATGAGTGGAGAAAAAACATAAAATATGAATGTGAGTGTATAATGATATGTAAGAATGTATTGTAGGAGGATATAGCAAAACTCATATAATTATTGTATTGTTTGAAAATGAACAGATAGTATGTCATCCACATAGTTCATCATTTCATAGAAATGAACAAATAGTATGCCATCCGCATAGTTTATACATCATCTCATCTTATGGAAGATGGTCGTCATAGTCGTCTAGCCCTCAGGTAGGCATGACCTTTGCACATAAGGTTTCCAGCCCCGTGATGATAGAAGTCTTAGCCATTGTTGTTCTTTTGACGATGAACCACTCCGATACAACAACTTTATACAACAAGCTAAACTTCATCCCCCATGTGTAGGGTCGATCCCCATGTGCTAGAGGGAGGGTCTGTATGAAAATATTTGATCAACATTTGTAGATACATCACTAAAGTTATACTCCCTTCATCTCAGATAATGTCATCCTCTATCTACATTAGTGAATTTTGGAAAGGTGTTTTGCTTTGTTTTCGTTCTACAGTATCAAAGTAATCTTTCAAGCAAATGTGCATCTGTACTGATTGATTCGAAAGATTCCTCCTCCTTATGCATAAAATCCTACCGCTTAATGAAAAGCGAGATTCAAAAGCTACGGTTAAAGCTTGGACTATTAATATATCTCGTGCCATGGAAGACGAAATTGGATATTGTAAAGATTTTTCTTTCCACCATGATATCAAAAGACACAAAACTAGAAACATCCATAAGTAGTTATTTTATTGGATTTTATTATATAAAAATAACACATAATTTAGACCTTTTAAAAAAGACATAGCTTTTTTTGAAAAAAAAATACCGAGCTTTCGGGATTTTTTGGCGAGCTTTTGGGCTTGTTAACGGGCTTTTTCAGACTTTGGGTTTAGCCCGGACCGGACAAGGCCTCGGGCTGGACCAGGCTTTGGTCTAAAATATAAGGACCATTTACGCCTGTGGGGCCGGGTCGAGCTTTTTCTAGTCGGGCTTTTTCGGGGCAGTCCTAAGCCCGGGCTCGGGCTTTAGCCCATCTCTTCTTCTCTAATATAGGATTTGAGATACTAGGATTTGTTCTCATATTTTATCTCTCATCATCTTTGATGTGTGTATTCATTTTGATCACCAAAATTGTTGAGTGTTTGATGTTGTGAGTGATTGCATCCTTTAAGGGGGACAATCTATTATTTCTTTTGTATGTTTGGTTGCATCCGATTGAGGACAATCTTCTGTTACGATTTCAGGTGGTTGGTTGAGTTATCTTTGGTCCTTGTGATTGTGGCTACCATTTTTACACATCCAAGCCCAAAGACATACATTTCACCAAATAAAGAATCAGTTTAATGTTCATGCAACACCCAAGCCTAAAATGAGACTAGTTCTAACAGATTCAGTTCGGCGATTTTGTATTTTTAGTAGCCTGAATTACCTTATATATTTTTTATATCTTACAATTAAACTACTCAGGAATTCATAGATATCAAAGTTATTGAATATGCAACTTTAAAAATAAACACTGATAATTCTAAGTAACTCACCAAATATCATAGCCATTAAGGTGCGCACTGATCCTGGACAATGAGGGCCAAGAAATGGACCATGAATAAACGGGGGAAGAACCGTCACAACATCTAATCCTTCTTTCTCAGCAAACTCAAGGGTTGCCTTTTCGGTCAATGTCTTTGAAATATGATACCACGCTCCTTGTTCCTGATAAGTGCGAATATACTCAATGTTGCTCCAAGTTTCCTCAGCTATGACCTCAGTGTGTTCTTTTCCGGAAAACAAAATTGCGGATACACTAGACGTGTACACAACTTTCTTCACTGTCTTTGAGTCGATGCATGCTTGTAAAATACCCAAACTAGCCTTGATCGATTTTTCAGTAATCACCTGTTCAGGTTCTTTGCTTGCAAAATCCATCGGATGGGCAACATGAAAGACACCAATGCAACCTTTAATTGGTGCCTCGAAGGTCTCTGGTTTGCTTAGATCCGCATCAAAAAGTTTAAGCCTCTCTGATGCTTGTGGTAAGCTTGTGAGGTAGCTCAAATCTTTCCTTGAGCCTAGCAATCATATAACTTTTTAGATCTAATATGTGCTTTGTGGACATAGAAGATCAGATCATACTATCATGTACAACTATTTTCAGTGAAAACTAAAAAGGCTTAAATAACTACAAAATCCATTATGTAAATACGGAGTATTTTAGTTGCACTTGTTAGCGTACAAAAGGCCGCGCATTTTAACACCAGATACATAGACAACACGTACACACCTCCATCCTCATAGCTATAGCGGCCACCGCAAACAATTTAAGTCTTGCTTTTTACCACAGCATCATAGTGCGTGTACGCTACTAACAAGTATAATACATAATTATTAGATTGTTTTTGTTTTATCATATGATGTTATGGCTCTGACGTGTGAATAAGTAGGTATATTTATTTCTAGTTGTCCTTTATGTATTACTACGACTTTCCTATCATAAAAGTGAGTTTTTACCAACAAAATACTAATCCAAAGTACGACTGCTTGCTAGTTGTTACTATTTCGATATCTCAATTTGTTCAAAAATGTTTAATCGTGTAAATAAAACCATATACTCACTTCTGCAAAACAATATCAAAAAAAAAAAAGCACGTTATATTAAAAAAGTAACAAGTGTAAAACAGATAGAAGAAAAGAGTATAACCTGAATTTGATCTAACAGTAGCATTGACAAAATACCCTTCTTCAAGCAACCTTTTGATCAACCACGATGCTAGAAACCCTGTGCCTCCCGTTACACAAACGGTTCCTTTCTCCATTTCTTTTTTATACGGTTACTATAATTTAGATTTTGTGTATGAAAAGTTTTAAATTGGAATGATAGAGCAGGATAAGAGGACCAACTATTAAGTAGTTGAACTAGTCTCTTGTGATTCTAGATGATTACACATGAAGTGACGTGAAAGCAGTTGATGGATTGTGGACATGTACCATTTTTCTAGTAAGAGAACAAGTCAACTTTTAAGTCCGGAATTTGATTTTCAAATTAGTTATACCATTATTGTTTTGACCGTATATAACAATCGAATTGGGACAGATATACCAGGGATCATGAAAAACTATAATGAGAAGAATAAGAATGATTTCTGATTACATATTTTAAATTTAAAATAAGAAATATTTTAAATTTGGATGGAGTATTTTAAGGGAGATATATTCATTTTTGTAAGTGCATCTGAAATATGTGATTGTGGTTTTTTTCTCATTATTTTTTTTTAATTTTTCTTCTTATTTAATCTTAACTCTCGGATGTATAGGAGAACCACCGAAACTCATCATTTGGCAACTCATTTTTTTCAAGCAATTCCTCATTGATAACTTATTAGTATCACAAGAGAAGATTATAGTACCTCTTTCTAGCAACCTAATTTAGGTGAGTATCTTCGTGATCGTATCCGACCCTTTAATTTTTCCCGTGTAATTGAATAGGGCGAGTCTTTCTAGCAACTTAATTTAGGTGGCTTATGTGTTGGGTCTCATGTTTAAAGTGTTTTTTTTTTTTGCTATATGGTTTTTTTAATATAATGGGTTGTACCTTTGTGACCATATCGATTATTTTAAAGTTATTAGGTATCGAAGATGTTTCCACGGGTATTTTTTTATCTGAATAAATCAGAACTTTTGTAATATTTTTTTTTCCCTCCTACTTTGTGCATACAAATTTTAAAAAAAAACTAAATAATTTAAAAAAAAAAAAACTAAATCGGACTGACCCAAAATGAGAGCCCGTTACTGTAGCAAAGTGGCCCACTGTCAAAACGACAGTGGATTTGTCACTCAATGTGTATATTAGTAATGTCAATATTTTTAAGTAAAAAAAAGTACAAATGGTTTGAAGAAACCGAAAAACCGAGAAACCGAACCCGAAAAACCGATTGAAACCGAGAAACCGAACAAAGAAAAACCGAACGGTTTCGGTTATGGTTATGCAAAAAACCGAACATTCGGTTTCGGTTTTGGCTAAAAACCGACCCAAACCGAACCGTGCACACCACTAAAATATAATGTCATACTATGTAAAAGTTTACGTAAACAAGTTATTTAGTCGAAAGTTTACTTGACGCCGACAAATCACTTAAG
>BQNB010056026.1:0-38838 GCA_026074375.1 Tanacetum coccineum
CTAATAAACTAACTAGCAGTACTAATGATCTATCATTTTGTACTGGCAGAACTAACTATAACTAATAGTACTAACTATTATAACTAGTAGTACTAACGACTTAGTTTATATTCTTCAATCTTCAGTAGCAGCACAAATCTTCAAATAGCAGCACAAATCTTCAAATAACAGTACTAAGTCCATCAACAGTATATCCTTGTAGAAGCTCTTAATTCCCAACAGTAACCATTAGTTAGAAAATAATGGTCAAATTATGGTTTAAATGACAATTAAATGTCATCAAATACACAAATGGGAATTAACTTGAATAGTTAATCTATGGTCAAATGTAACAGTTTTATCTTCATGAGCCATTAGTGTTATTAATCATCCGACCGTTATTTTCTTAATTCCTTTCACTATAAATTGAGAGTTAGTCTCTCATTTCAAACATACCAAAAAACACACAACTCATTCTTTTTCTTCTTGCTCACTCACAAGAATTCCATCAAAGTTTCGGGCAATTTGACAATTCCGGCAGTACTCTTGCTCTGGCCGTTGTACCCTGGGAAAGAACCGTGAAATTCGTACACGAAATTATTTTAAGGGAATCGTGTTCAACACGAGCCTCGGCCAATTGTGATTCATTCTCGTTTAGTATTGGACCTGTTCTTCTACACTATCAGGTTCGTATACGGTTTTGTTACTGCAATTTGGTTTATATAATTTATATTCGATATAAACGGTGTCGTGTTTTCCTACAATCTTAAAAATAATTCCGTGTACATCCGTTTATATTGAAGGAACTATTTGTTTCAAACCTGTTACTCTGGTTTCTGTTTCAAACTATTTGATATCCTGGTTGTAATATCAGCCCCAAAAACATATTTGGTATCCAACAGCCTTATAAAAGTCTGTCCAAACAGCCCGTAAAAAGGTGTTTCCAAACAGCCACAAAACAGATTTTTTGAACCTTTTTCTGCATTTATTTGTTGTCTAAACAGTTTTTTTTAAAGAGTGTTCAAACAGCCCCAAACCATAAAGTTAGAAAGGTTTTTCTGCATTTTGTTGTCCTTCAGCCCCTTATTAGCCTTTTCTCAGCCCTTTAACACTTTTTCTGTCCTAAAAACTTCTAAGCTAATTTTCAGCATATAATAGTATAATTTTTTATCACTTGAGCTTTTAGACAATATCTATTCAGAATCTATTAACAAGAAGTTGTGTGCAGAATTTTTTTTAAGGAAAATCTGTCCATTAAACAGATTATATATCCACTTTTTTGTGCAAATTTTATACAGAAACTTGGCACATTATAGCTATTGTTTGGTATCTTTAATTTAGCTTAAAGTGGCTATACGAAGATTTTGTCTGCTGCAATTTTTGTGCACAAGTTTTTTCAAACAGGAGTGTGTTTCCTACTATCCTCTTTGTGCAAGATTAGTACACTACGTGTGTCTTTGGAAAATCGAGTGCATTTGTTGCTTTAATATAGAATATTAATAGACTATAAAACTTGTGCGGAGTGCGTTTCTGCCTAGTTTTATTTTGAGCAGGAAGAGTATTTTTCTGCATCTGTCAATTTTTTATGTGTGAGGGATATCTAATTTCATTGCAATGATTTCAGAAGTGAATCTAGTGGGTTCAAACACAAAAGATTGGTGGATTGACACGAGTGCTACTCGTCATGTATGTTTGGATAAAAGTCTCTTTAGTTCGTTTAAAGAGGTTAACAATGGTGCAAAACTTTTTATGGAAAATTCGGTCACCGCCGACATTAAAGGTGAGGGTGATGTGATATTGAAATGGACATCCAAAAAAGAGTTCAAACTCAAAAACATTTTGTACGTTCTGGAGATTTGAAAGAATCTTGTGTCTGGATGGTTGCTTAACAAGTATGGGTTTTGCCTTGCATTTGAGTCTAACACATTCGAGTTAATCAAGAATAAAATGGTTATAGGTACGGGTTACGCCCGTGATGGAATGTTCAAATTAGATTTAATTGTTATGGAAAACAATCTTTCTAAAATGAACACTAAATCAACTTATGTGGTTGAGACATCGAACGTATGACATGGCCGACTTGGTCATGTTAATTACAATTACATCCGTCATTTGATGAAATTAAAATCTATACCTACATTCCATATTGACTCGAATCACAAGTGCCAAACATGTGTTGAGGCGAAAATGACAAGGTCTTCTTTTCATTCAGTTGAAATAAAAACCGACCCTCTTGATCTAATTCACACATATGTGTTTGATTTAAAGTCAGTGCTAACAAGAGGAGATAACAAGTACTTCATCAGTTTTATTGATGATAGTACAAAATATTGCTATGTGTATTTACTTAAAAGTAAAGATGAAGCAATAGATAAGTTATTTCTATACAAGAATGAAGTTGAGAATCAACTAAATAAAAAGAACAAGGTAGTAAGGAGTGATAGGGGTGGTGAATATGTATATCTATTTGCTGAATTTTGTTCACAACACGGAATTAGACATGAGTTCACTGCGCCCTATTCACCTCAGCAGAATGGGATTGCTGAAAGGAAAAACCATACCTTGAAAGAAATGGCAAATGCCATGTTAATAAATTCGGGTTTAAATCAGAACACGTGGGGGGAAGCCATCTTATCAACTACTTATCTTTTGAATAAGATACCTCATAAGGAAAAGGAAGAGACCCCCTATGAACTATGGATGGGAAGAAAACCATCTTATAAATACTTACGAGTGTGGGGGTGCCTGGCCAAAGTGGAAATTCTGACACCTAAAGCTCAAAAGATAAGACCCAAAACCGTTGATTGTGTTTTCATTGGGTATGCTCAAAATAGATGCACTTATTGATTCCTTGTGCATGAGTCAAAGAATCCTAAGATACACAAGAATATGATAATGGAATCAAGGAATGCTTCATTCTTTGAAACCGCGTTTCCTTGTTTATCCAAGGAGCATGAAAGTTCATCTAGACGAGATGACGTAGTTGTCCAAGAAAAGAGACAACGAGATGATGATGTCGCTCACGACGAGAGACAAAATTAATTTGAGGAAGAATATGTTAAACCTAGAAGAAGCAAAAGGGCTAGAATTGAGAAATTTTTTGGATCCGATTTTGTATCTTTTATGGTAGAAAGAGAACCAAACACTTACCGAGAAACGGTTACTTCCTTGGAAGGGCCTCAATGGAAAGAAGCCATTAAAAGTGAGATAGATTCTATTTTGCATAACCATATGTGGGAGCTTGTAGATCTGCTTCCAGGTTGCAAACCATTAGGCTATCGATGGATCTTTAAAAAGAAGATGAAATCTGATGACACCATAGACAAGTACAAAGCAAGATTAGTGATCAAAGGTTACAAACAATGAGAAGTTCTGGATTATTTTGACACTTATTCGCCTGTAACGCAAATAACCTCCATTAGGATGGTACTTGCTATTGCAGCCATAAGAAATCTAGAAGTTCATCAAATAGATGTAAAAACTGCTTTTCTAAATGGAGATTTAGAGAAAGAGATTTACATGGAGCAACATGAGGGATTCACTGCCCCGAGACAAGAGGGAAAAGTATATAAACCTGTCAAGTCACTGTATGGATTGAAACAAGCTCCTAAACAGTGGCATCAAAAGTTTGACCACGTCATGATCGAATGTGGATTCAAAATTAACGAATGTGACAAGTATGTCTATGTGAAAGACACAAACAATAGATATGTCATCTTATGTGTAAATGTAGACGATATGTTAATCATTGGAAGCAACGATAAGATGATACAATCTACTAAAGACATGTTGAAATCAAGATTTGACATGAAAGACATGGGTTTGGCAGATGTGATACTTGGAGTCAAAATTACAAGAACCCAAAATGGACTTATGTTTAGTCAAACATACTTTATGGATAAAATTCTTGAGAAATATAATCTAGATAACTCAAATATTACTAGCACTCCTATTGATACGGCTAAACATCTATCTAAAAATAGAGGTCAAGGAGTTAACCAGGCAGGATACTCAGGCATTATTGACAGCTTGATGTATCTAATGAATTTTACGAGACCTGACTTAGCATACGCCGTAAGTAGGCTAAGTAGGTACATGAACAACCCAGGTTAGAAGCACTAGGAAAGTTTAACACGGGTTCTTGGGTACATAAGATACACTTGAGAATATTAATTGCATTATACAAGATATCCGGCTGTTATCGAAGGATACAGTGATGCAAACTGGATATCTGATATAAAAGACTCTAGATCAACAAGTGGATATGTATTTACACTTAGAGGTGGAGCTATATCATGGAAATCTTCCAAGCAAACGGTTATTTCCAGATCCATAATGGAGTCAGAATTTATCGCCTTAGATAAATACGCCGAAGAGGCAGAATGGTTATGTCAATTTGTAGAGGACATACCAAGGTGGCCTAAGTCGGTAATAGCCATATGTATACATTTTGATAGTCAATCGGCGATTGGCAGAGCTCATATCATAATGTATAATGGTAAGTCAAGACATATTAGACGTAGACACAATACTATACGACAACTAATCTCTACAAGAGTTATCACTATTGACTATGTGAAGTCAAAGAATAATATAGCGGATCCGCTTATAAAAGTGAAGAATAACTAATAACATACAAGGTTAAGGAAAGAGAGGTGGTTTAAGAGAGAGAGTGGTTGGATGAACATCTTAGAGAGATAAAGTAAACATGAATAGAAATGCATAAATGCGTGTAAACTAATGAACAACCAACACCTTCTCCAAGGCATGGAGAGGGTATTTATACCCTAAGTATAGACGGAAAGGCTTGGGGCTTATGGGCTTTCCATGGACCTTAGGCTTACTAGCCTACTTAAGTTTCCAAAAATAACTATACGAGTTATCTAAAGATATCTATGGAAGTGACCGACACTTTCGTGTTCTTAACAATCTCCCCCTAAGGGAGGTCACTCCGTTTTACAAAAGCTTAAACCTAACATACTATGAAGGTCTTCATTCTTGTGCTCGCAGACTTCCTTTTCTTTTCCATTCTCTTGTGAATATGGCGTAGTGATCATTGACTTTAGGCTTGAGCTTGTTCCTTTAGCTTGACTTGTATGTAAATATGTGATATTGAGATCATCAACCAAGCATAATCTCTTTTCGCCATCTTGTAAACTTTGCCATCGTGTGAACTTGTGACTTTTGGACCAACATGTTCATACCTTTCTTGATTTGTCAACTTGAAAAGCTTTAATATTGCATTTTTCTTAAAGTTCTTTAACTTTAACACTTCATCACTTTGTGAAGAATGTACGGTATCAGAGTAGCAGAAGTCTTGAAATATGTACTTGAGCTTTCATGATGTCTTTATATTTGTCGGTTGGGTATTAGCACATGGCTATGAATCATGACTCGTCAGGGATCAGTTGCACCAATCGTTGAGAGTACCTGCAGGTTTAGGTTAGTGATAATCAACAGATATGCATGAGAGTGTCTTTGTTACTTCGGCGAATATGGTTGCGATAACCACAGTTCCCCATTGATCAGTATAAGTACTGCCTGTGATCAGGTAGAATTCCAAAGAATCTTCTTGACAGGGTTTCACAGTTGTACTAGCCGTTCTCATTACCAGAGCGTCTCAAAGCAGACAACACGGTATGAGTGAACCAGCAAGACGAAGTCTCACCGATTGAATAGAAAAGTCGATTTGAAAATCAATCGACGTGTCACTTGCTAAAGTGTTTTTGTGACACATCGAGAGTGTTAATCATTTCAAAAATTCATCATCAACCGTCAATTCAGTTCCTGGAACAACTTTGATTCATATAGAATCACACCATCATTTCTTTCCAGTTGTCACAAGCTTGATTCGTATAGATCACACAAGTCACCTACCATGAGCTTGTTTTATGTTGGCTCAAGCAGGATTTCCATCTTCACTGTGATTACTTGAGCATCACTCTGATGTTCTGACAAAATCACAAGGATAATGCGTAGGACTCTTTATATATTTCTCATTATTCATATTGTGTGAGATATCAAGCATAATTTTGACAAGTGTCCTAATGAGATTTGTGGATGATCTCTTTTGGCTCTAGACTCAATAGTGCACTTTGGTTTTAGTGATCGGAGGCTGGAGCAGACAGCCACCTTTTCAATACCAACTAACTCAGAGTGAGAAAGTCGATAGAAATGCATGTAATCTCCGTAAGAAATGAAACAGAAATCTTTTGAGATATTCTTAGTAGCTATGGAGGGTTTTACATTGCATCACTGGGTCTATGATGTCAGTCTTCAATGTCAGCAATCATCTTTGTGATTCTTGACAGCAGATGTATTAACCCGGTTTCTGGATAAGTGTAAGGAGGGCTTCTTTCTTTACACCCATTATCCTTATATTTCTTTTTCATTCTTTAACCCATTCAGTGCTTACCGAGACTTCTGAATATTACCTTGTTGGGTTTATTCCAGTAATAGCTCCATCTCAGTATGCACTTTTCCTTTATTCTCACTTTACTCCTTTTTTCTTACCTAAGGACTTCTACACTAACTAGTGGATATCCCTGGGTAGATCCCTCCGGTTCTGGCTGGATCATGGGATTTAAATACCTATGCCTAACCACATTATAACTCCATAAATTGAGGTACATGGTCGGTCTTTTGGGTATTCCATCACAATCCTTCAAAACCATTGAAAAGTTCAATCAGAGTGTTTGATATAAATATCAAAAGATTTACACTTTAAGAGTTTTTCGTCATCACTAAAGCTCCCCTTTAACATGTGCATCGTAATCGTAGTACATGCTAAGTGTAGAGTGCATTGAATCCATTTTATATGATCACATTTCTGTACAAGTTAGGATCAGTTTAATCACATTTTCTCCCCTTATCCAAAATGTTAATCCCTTGATATTTTGGATATCAATTGATTAAACGTTCAGGGACAAAATGTTACACAATATCTATTAGGAACATTTTAATGCTCCCCCTTAATATTTGAGGGTATATAAGACAGTGGTGAGTACAATAACATGAAATTTTTTGAATTTACTTAGAAATTCTTAAAAAATTTGTACTCGAGCACTCCTTATTATCACCATTAAGTCTACACTACATATATACAAATTCACAAGTTTTTATTATGTACGAAGTATGACCTGAGATATGAGAATAGCATATGATAAATCATATGGTCCTTTCCAGCAGCCGTAGGTCTCCCCCGTACAGTCTCCCACCAATAAAATTTTCTAGGCTCCTCATTATCCTTCTGTTTCTGAGTTGTCGATCAATAGCCTGTATTATAGCTCCTACACTTTCCCTGTCTACCTCTCTCTAGATTGTTTATGGCAGATACTTCTCGGGATCCTCTTAGATATCATCAAGAGCAGACCGAACATCATTGAGTGTACCATCACTAAACTTGTGGAGTTCATCAATACGCATCAATCTGTTCTTCTTGTCATGATTCTGATATATGAAACCTCTGGGATTAGAGTATGTTGTATATGTTGTCTTTCATTTGAGATCGGATCTGTACGTATCTGGCTTTGTGACGTTGAGCTTATTTTGGTAACTTTTGATACGCAATTAAAGATCTTCTACACACCTTTTGATGACAATGCTTCTTGTAAACATTCGCAATGAAACACCTAAAGCTAGACGTTCCTCAATATTGAGATTTGTCAGCTTGCCTTGAACAAGAAGAAGCAGCATGTCTTTGATGTCTTGAAGGCAAAGTCTATTGTAATCGCCTTCTTTGAATGTGTACAGCTTGTCGTCATCTCTACGAATAGTGATCCATTCCAATGTTTGTAATTGTGCCATTCGACAATCGCAAGCTTCTTAATAGCAATGATTATGTTTCTGGAGTAGACATCACGAGCGAATCCTTGTGACTCATATCCTATAATGGTTAACGTTTTCAATCCCCCAGAAAAGATGCCCCAACAGTGCATGTTGTGGAAACATGATTGTAGCTTAATAGATCATTATGCCCATCTAGAAATAATTACATTGAATGACATGAAGCACATCCCCGAAAATAAACAAATAAGAACATCAATGTTATCACAAGTTTTTCTTTATTCATACTAATAATAAACTATAAACTAACTATTAGACTCTCATTGGAGAGATCTAACTATGATGGATGTGTAAAACAGACGCCTCTAATACCCTTTATATAGAGGGTTTACAAGAAAACCTAGCTTACAAAGAAAGCTAACTTAATTTATCACATTAAGTCCTTGTTGTTTCATCTTTCTTCATTTATGCATATGTAGTTTTGTAATCATCAAATCTCATATCCTAACAATCGTCCCCTATTTGATATTACAAAACAATCTTCATGAATGAAACAACCTTCAATGCTTCCCCATGACTTAAAATCTTCTTGAACTTTCACCATACAAAATAAATCTGGCAAACCATTATCTCTTGTAGTCTTCTGTCCCCTTTTTGAAATCATCCAATAGGGGTCTTCTGAAGATATGGAACTTGTAAACACTTCCCATCTAGTGGTGCATGTAGATGGTGAAACATTTAATCAATAAGCTTCCCCTGAAACCAATATGTTTACCATCTCTTGAATCTTGAACTCTGTAGGCTCTATATAGTGATTACCGATGAAGAAAATTGAGTATAACGAATTTGATGAAGAAGTAGAGTCTCCCAAACTTGTGTCTTATGTCTTGCACTATCCACGTGACATCGAACTCATACTGCAGGGAAAAGTATAAGTAGACCGCAACCTCTTGACAAAATCCTCATCTTCTATGAGACACATACTAAGTGATAGCAAATGTGAGCATTGAGCACCATAAGAAAAATCACAACACCTTATGCTAGATTTTTAACAAGTCTCGTCACACCATTGGTAAGCACAAACAAGTTATCTTTAAAAGTCAATGTCCTGCTACAAACACGACTAAAGATATGAAAGAACTCGCATCTGTGAAACCAACTAACAACTCAAATAAGTGGATAAATCACCTGTCTTCGTAACCACATCTTCAATAAACCTAAAACGAGCCATAAAAAACAATAATAATAAACTATTTGTAAAAATAGATTCTGTCCAAACCAATCCATCTGAGAACCAAACGACGTGTACTATCCGATATCAAACAAAGCTAGCAGTACAAACTGCTTTATCAGACAACTTTGGCAGTATTAAAATAAAACAAACAATACAAAGTAACAGCGAGCAATATTAACTCAACAATGCATTAGTATTAAGCATATATATGGAATAGATCACAAATAAAACCACAAATCTTCTCTCATAATACTCGTATCCACATACCATATATACAGGAGATTATTAGGGAAGTCAACCACAATCCCTAAAAAGTCACCACCCAAATATGTATGGCCAAAAATCACGTCTACTAGAAACTGCTTCCATATTCTATCCCTTGTACCACGAAGCATAACTGTATCATTCAATAATCATGCAGCAATCATGTTCAGCATTAACTGCGTCCAACCAGGAAAACAAAAAGTAATCCCTACAAATTAGGGAGTCAAAATCTATTCCTATATTTATGCACCATATTCCAAAACTGATTCCTTAATTCATGTAGTCTATAACTGCTTCCATATACAGATTATTTCATAGCCCAAATAAACAACTAGCATCAGTATTGATTTAAACCTGCGAATCAAGAGCATCCATGACGAACAAGAAGATTCAAATCCAAATGGACCCATAACCTGCTGCTATCAACGACAAACCAGAAACATAAGTACCATCAAAACCCTTCAAACGTGTTGAACCCTGTATTTTAATTAGGGTTTTCAGAAACCCTAATCATGAAACGAATTCCAAACATTCAGAACCTTGAGCATCTTGGGTTTACACCTGTGGTTGTACTTACAGCAATAAAAACCTAAAACCAACAAGTTTGTGTGAACCAAGTCTACACTACATATATACAAATTCACAAGTTTTTATTATGTACTAGGTTTGACCTTTTATGATGAGGACATCATATGATAAATCATATGGTCCTTTCCAGCAGCCGAAGGTCTCCTACGTACGGTCTCCCACCAATAAATTTTTTCAGGCTCCTCATAATCCTTCTGTTCCTAAGCTATTGATCAATAGCCTAAATCATAGCTCTTACTCTTTCCCTGTCTACATTTCTCCAAACTGTCTGTAGCAGGTACTCCATCCAGATTCGCTTTAGAATATCATCAAGAGCAGACCGAACATCGTTGAGTGTATCGTCACTAACTTTGTGGAGTTCATCAATACGCATCAATCTGTTCTTCTTGTCTTTATTCTGGTATATGAAACCTATGGGATTGGAGTATGCTGTATATGCTGTCTTTCGTTTGAGATCTGATGTGTACATATCCGGCTTTATAAGGTTGAGCTTCTTTTGGTAACTTTCAATACCCAATTGAAGATCTTCTACACGCTTTTTGATATCAATGCTTCTTGTAAACATTCGCAATGAAACACTCAAAGCTAGACGTTCCTTAATAGTGAGATTTTTTAGCTTGCCTTGAACTAGAAGAAGCAACATGTCTTCAATGTCTTGAAGGCAAAGTCTCTTGTAATCGCCTTCTTTGAATGTATACAGCTTGTCGTCATCTCTACGAATAGTGATCCAGTCTAAATGTTTGTAATTATGCCATTTGACAATCTTAAGCTTTGTAATAGCAATGATTCTGTATCTGGAGTAGACATCACGAGCAGATTCCCTGTTTACTACAAATCCATAGAACTGTTGATGTTTTCGCCCCCAGTGAGAGATGCCCCAGAGTGCACGTTTTTCGTAGACAATCGGCACTTGACTCCACATGGTGTTTGGGACCAAGTCTTCAATCCATTTGATGTGTCAATAATTTGCAGCCTTTGTCTTCATCACTAAAGTAGCGTAAGTTCGGCTTGAGACACCACCACTTAAATACGTAAGGTCGTTGTTGCTGAAGTGATCAAAAGGTATTACACGACGACCTCATGAATTAGGTATCAATGGTAAGGGCTTGCGCAGATCATGTGGATATTGCTGTCATTCAGGGTTGTTCTAGTCTAGTTGATCAGTAGTCGCTTTGTAGACTTCTTCAAGGATGTATTCTAGTTCCACCAGACTCTTGCATGAGCCTTTCATTAACTCAAATGTTGGACCGACTAATAATTCTAGAGTCAGAGTATCAACTTTGAGCCGATTCAACACGAATGCTGAGAAGTCTAGAGGAGTGTCCATCAGTTCATTAAATGACTCACGAGGATCTTCATTCTGAGCCAAAGTGCTTATCTAAGGTTGAATTGGTCCATGATCAGCACGTAAAGTCTTGTTCTAATCACGGCCAGGAGTTGGAGGTTTTGCTGGTTTTTGAAACCAATCTGGAAGCTGAGTGGTCTCATCAACAGGTTGATCTTCAGTAAATCCTGTATTGAACTCCTGATGTGTCGGTTCTTCCAAATCTTCGACAGTGTGAACTTGCTCCTCTGCTTGAGCAGACTTACCAGTTGACCTTGTTTTAGACTTGGACCATTCTTTAGACGAGCCGGTTGACTTAGACGTCTTATCCTTTGGAGCACTAGTAGACTCTGGTTCTTCTCTAGCTTTCTTTCTTTTTGACCCCCGGTTTGATCCAGCGAAGGGTTCTTCATTGTCATCTTCATCATCTCAACGTCTTTTAAAAGTGACAGCATCTCCATATGTTGCAAGGATGTCTTTGTTAGTTTCATAAGCGTCAACCAATGCTTTGTAGAGAGTCTTCTGTTGAACCGACCAGTCGATTGATTTGTTATTCTCCATTTTATCTATGAGAATCTTCTTCAGCTCAAGTTCAGATAGGTTAGCTGCTACAGCATAGGATGTCTTAGCTTCATTGGATGAACGAATCAGAACTTCAGCTTCAAGTTGTTCATTTACTGACTTCTTAATTCTTAACAAAAATCTTGGAGACTTGCTCCTTAACGTGTACTTTGACTTGAATTGATGAAACTGCTTTAGCTTGAGCTTTCTCTAAGTCTGTCTGACTGTAGTTGAACAACTGCTTTTATTGCTTCATGCATCTCGTTGGCAAGATACTTATCAACAATACCGGGAATTGATGAAACTGCTTCAGCAAATACGTTTGTTTGCTTGAATTTTGAGAAGTCGTTTTCCAAAGATTTTACTATATATTTAAACTTGAATAAAGAACCAAAGGTTGGAAGATTTTGTAGGGAGGTACTTGGAACAATTGTTGTTATGGAAACTGGTGTTTATTACATAGATTGAATGAGAGGAATAGGTGGTGGAAGAAGTGTTATAACAGATGAAGGAGGTATTACATCATGAGTGGTTACAGGAACATCTACCAGAGAAGTTGACTCAGTGTTTAGATTTAGTATGGAGTCAATACCTGTATCTAGAATAGGGTTGAGCATTTTAGAAATGAAGCCTGATGATACAGAAGAACTCTGCGGTTGAACTTTAGGAGTGACAACGGTTATTATCACATGAGTGTATTCCATGACTTGAGTATCTTGAACATTAGTTTGTGGAGCATCTGTCATTTCAGTATCTCTTCTTTCTAGATTGATGTTCACGTCACTGTACATTTCATTTATTTCGTCCTCTTCATTTGTCTTTTCTTCATCCATCTTTTCTTTCTCAACATTGACACCCTGAGTTACTTCATCATATGCTTCATCATTAGAGGATTCATAATGAGAAGGTGTATGAACCCTCTGATTAGACCACTCTTCATCTTTATCTTCTTCATCTTGTCTTTTTTCTTCATCATGAGTGGAGAACTTGGGATGAACAAAGTCATCACCATCATTGTCTGACTCAGTCTGTTCATTATCATCATCTTGATCATCATCATCTTCACCATCAGCATTGTCATCATTGTCTTTACTTATGCTTACTTCATTATCATCGTCCTCACCACTGGACTTCTAAGAAATGTGCTCATTTTTAGAGCTATATGTAGGTACATTAAGAACCCCTGGTGAAACATCAGTTCCTTCATTTGCACCTGAACCACTGGCGTGACAGCTGTAGAATTGTGTCTTGCTTCTTTTGGTGATAAGTTTCATTTAGTCAGCCTCAGACAATGCTATTTCTGATAGAGTCTCCAATCCTTAAGCATGTAGCTTCTTCTTTCCTGATTTAGCCACCTTAGCTATAGCTTTGAGTCTTTTACCTGGAGAATCTTTAGGGGCTTGATCAGTCTTCTCCTTGGTAGATCATCGTACATACTTTGGTTTTGGAATCACCTTTCCAGTAGCAAAATCATAGTAAGTCTTGTACGCATCCGACTCCTTCATTGCTTGATTGGTTAGAGTATCAGGAAGTATGGCACCATACTTTTGAATAGTTTCATGCTTGGGGATGTATCTCATTGTGGTGAGAATATGGTCATCTTTAGCCATGTGCCAGTCCACCTTGTTTCTTCTTGGAATTGATTGATCTTTTGACATGAAGTGGTTGATAATGACTTTGGTGAATCTTGGATAGTACATGTCTTTGTTCTTCTTTGACACCTTGTTTTCTATTTGAGAAACTAAGTCTTCCTATAGAAGGTAGACATAGTCAACATTTTTCTGGTAATACATACCCTAAATGATTTGAGCCAGAGAGAGACGAAGTTGATCAAGTCCAGTTACTTTACCACTGAGACATTTGTTGATGATGGTTCGGAATGTTCTCTAAGGTTGATGTAGAGTATCAACCTTGACATCAGTGATTGACTTGATATCTCTGGAGTAACCAAGTTTTCTTATTAAAACAAGTATTTCCTCTTCAAATGGAGGATCTATGAATTTATGCCCAGGAAGATTTGGACAAATTTGGAGCATATCTCTAAAAGTTCCAGATCAAAAGAATGATTCTTTTTGTTCAACTTTAATTTGATGCATTGCTTGTGAAAGGAAACAGTAGCCCAGAATTCATGCATGTAGATGGCAGGAACATTTGTAGAGATAAAAAAGGCTTGATAAAAAGGTGTGAGAGATAGAACATTCAAACCAATTTGAAAAGTGGGTTCCTTGGGCTTGAATGTGATGCTCAATCTGTAGTTACAATTTCCAATCCTTAGACGTTGTTCTCATGGAACAAGAGCATCGTCAAGGGCTTGTTGTTGTTCTTTTGTGATACTCATGATTCTGCTAAGAAAGAATCAATACAGTTTATATATAAACAAGTTTATATAAGACACTATAGAGACCTATTCAAGATATGGCACTTAATTTGGCTTAATGGGTTATGGCACGTATGTAACATTATTAGACTATCTAGGAATCTAGTTCATTCTAACTAGTAGGGAGTTAGATTACCTAAGTCTTGTTTTAGTTACACTAGCTAAGCCAATTTTAACATGATTAGATTCCAAAGATAACCAATTTTAAATTTGCTACCTAAAACAAGTTTTAAGTTACCTCTTGATTAGATCTTAAGTGTTTATGGTATTAAGTCTTTTGATTCCTTTAAATGAAGTTATGAATTTAATTATTGAAAGTGTACAGCGAATCCGGTCAATATTGAGAACTGTGAGTCCGATTATTACTAAAACTACGAGTTCGGTCAAAACAAGAATTGCGAGTCCGGTCAATATTAAGAACTGCAAGTCCGGTTGTTACTAAAACTGCGAGTCCGGTCTAAACATGAATTGCGAGTTCGGTCAATAGTCAAAACTGCGAGTCCGGTCAATACTAAGAACTGCGAATCCAGCCACTTAAAGAAAACTGCTAGTCCAGTCATAACTGGCCACTGCGAGTTCAGTCATAACAAAAAAACTACAAGTCCGGTTAAACCTATGGACCTGCGAGTCCGGTTAAGCCTATGGACCCGCAAGTCCGGTTTATGCTACCAATTTGCGAATCCGATTCGAGAACTCAAGTGATTTGAAAACGTGTTATTACTTCAAGATTCGAACAAATGGAAACACTGCATTTATATAAACATGTTTGGAAACAAATTGTCACAGAATCATCAAGATGTTAACACAAACGAGCATTTAGCACCATAAAATCAATTCACACCCAAGAACAAACATTCAATATATGGATACCAAAGCACACACATATTCAAGAATACATTTAACACTTATCCTGCACAAAACCTACAAACTTTTCCTACTGAAACTCAAAAATACACAATTTCGACATACAAAATTAAGCAAATCATACGCATATGTTATCTTCAACAAAACTGCTATGAACAAAACATCACCACCCTAAGAGGAACAAAACCCCTCAATCAATTTTAGATTTCAGTCACTTTTGATTTCTATGAACCCTAAATCAATTTTTAGGGTTTAAAAGATCAAAAACGAGATTCAAACTAATTGGATTGAGAAATAAGCCGTTTAGGGTGTTGGGAACATTTTGCTAGATATACCTTAAGCATGAATTTGACTAGAAATCAAGTTGGAGGAGATGACGATTCGAGTGAAGGTTTTAGAGAGAAAAAGATGTATAAGTGTTGTGTTTCTATGTGTGAAAAAAGGGGAAGGGGTGTTTGTGTATAAGAAAAAATTTGTTTTGTGCACAAATGCCCCCTCAACTTTGAAATCCTTTACACTTTTCATTTATAAGTTATTTTAGGCATTTTAAGATAACACATTGGCACAACTAGTCCCTATAGTTTTAACTAGCATACCTAACAACTTAAATTTGCGCATATTCTCTCTAAAGGCATAAACAAATAACATTTAACGCACACATAAGCTAAACTTAATTAGCTTTCCTTAAAAATGATATTCCGTTATTGTTTAAAAACCTTTATTCGTTTTATCAAATGACTTTCTGAAGAAGATATTTGACATTTCCCCCTCCCCCCTTAAACAATGACCCGTTTTCTATTAAAAGAGCTGTAGTCGTTGTTTGAGAAGTTAAATGTCTTTGAAAATCATTTTCTGATGACTGGATGTTTTATTTTTGAAAATCAAACACCATGAAATAAGATTTCTCTTATTTTAACACATAAGCGCACTGACACGTACACTTATGATATGTAGAAAGCACGGGTTATGTTGCAAAGTAAACACAAGCCTTTGCATGGTCATAAAGTAGACTACGCCCGAGAACAAATTCCTGTTATGAGGTCAAGTTTTCTTTTTGAATACTTGCCTTTAAAATGATGACCGGGTTGCTATCTAAAATAATAGCAAGCCATTTTTGGCATGTTTTGAAAACTTTTGAACTTCTGCTTGAACTTCATTTACAGTATCATATCATTATTAAATGACATTTCTAAGACCGTAAATGTTATCGATTTTCAGAAGACATGCCATCATTACCTCTTTTTATATTTTTCTCATTTTTAAAATTTTTTCTTTGGTTTTAAATATTTTATATTTTTGTATTTTGTTTTTATAGAGGTTTTTTGAAAATGAAAAATCTTTTTGGTTTTTCTGATTTTTAATATATATATATATATATACATATTATATACATGGTATTTGAATAGGTACCACAACTATTCTTCAACTTCATTTGCCAATTGTTTCAGGGTCTCCGGCATAAAACTTCGCATTCCTAGCTTGTTGATAAGAAATTCAAAGGGTCTCCGGCATAAAACTTCGCATTCCTAGCTTGTTGATAAGAAATTCAATTCTTTCTCTGCCAAGGGCTTTAGTAAAGATGTTCGCTAGCTAATACTCTATATTGACAAAGTATAGCTCTACTACTCCGTTCTCAACTTGCTCTTTTATGAAGTGAAATCTGATGTCAATATGTTTTGATCGAGAATGTTGAACATTGTTACAGCATAAGGCAATAGCGCTTTTGTTATCACAATACATTAGAATTTTATTGAATCCAAGGCCATAGTCGGTAAGCTGTGATCTCATTCAAAGGACTTGAGCACAACAGCCAGACAAGGCTATATATTCAGCTTTCGTACTGGATATCGCAACGCTTTTCTGCGTTTTTGATGACCAGCTAACAAGTCTGTCTCCCAATAATTGCATACTTCCAGATGTACTTCATCTAGTTCTTGGCAACCCGCGTGATCAGCGTCTTCATAAGCTGTTAGAGCAATAGAAGAATCCTTTGGATACCAGAGTCCCCTATTAATGGTTTCTCTTAGGTATTTAAAGATTCTTTTTACAGCATGTAAGTGCTTTTTGGTAGGCTTTGCCTGATACCGGGCACACATGCATACAACAAATGTTAGGTCTGGTCTACTGGCTATGAGATACATAAGGGTGCCAACCATTCCACGATAGTGTGTAGGATCAACGACTTTCCCTTGTGTATCTTCATCTAGTTTGGATTTCTCCATCATGGGAGTATCCACGGGGTCACTAGATTCCATACCATATTTTTTCAAAGATTCTAGAGCATATTTAGACTGGTTTAAAAAGATGCCCTTGGGACTTTATGAAATCTATAGTCCTAGAAAAAAATAATATTTTGCCCATCATCGACATCTTAAACTTGGAACATATTATTTTTGAAAATTGGTCACATAGTTCAGGTGTAGTAGACGCAAAGATTATATCATCAACATAGATTTGTACCAGGAGAATATCTTTGCCTTGTCTTCTGATGAACAATGTGGGATCCACGGTTCCTTTAGAGAATTTCTAAGAGAGTAGAAACTTTTACAATAGATCATACCATGCGCGAGGAGCTTGTTTCAACCCATAAAGAGCCTTCTTAAGCTTGTACACATGATTCGGATTGTCTTTATCCACAAACCCGTCTGGTTGGATGACATAAACTTCTTCACGCAGAATGCCGTTCAAGAATACCGTCTTAACATCCATTTGGTAGACGATCATATTCATATGATCATCAAATGCAAGGAATATTCGAATAGCATCAAGTCTAGCCCCTAGAGCAAAATATTCCTCAAAATCAATTCCCTCTTCTTAACAGTAACCACGAGCAACCAATTGAGCCTTGTTTTTCAAAATTCTACCTAATTCATCAAGTTTCACCTTATAGATCCATTTTAAAGTAATGACGATCACTTTATCTGGACGAGGAACGAGTTCCCAGACTTCAAGACGTTCAAATTCATTAAGCTCCTCTTGCATTGCTTCAATCCAACATGCTTGAGTTAATGTATCTTTATAGTTCTTTAGCTCAACTGATGTGAGAAAAGCATCGTAGTAACAAAATAAGGCTTGTTCATGGAGTTGGAGTCTTGTGGAAACATGTCTTCCGAGATCACCGATGATGTTGTCTAAAGGATGATCCTTTGTCGATTTGTTAACATGTTCTGAGTTAGGAGCAGCAGTTTGCACAATAGTGGGAATAACATCCGAAGAAGAAGATGCTTCAGAATTGTTTTCTAGAATTGGAATGCCAAAGAATGGATCGTTATTCATGTGTGTAACATCTAAGTCGTGATTTTCTTCTTCAACATCGTTAGAAATGATAGGAGATTGAGTTTAAACAGTGGTTGAAACAAAAGATCCCAATCAGTTCTTGAAGGTGGTACAAACAGTGTGTTAAAGGAGGAGGGTTTGGCACGAGTCCTGAACTGATTGTTGCAGGAGTCATTTCATGAAGTGTGGGTTCTAAACTATTGTGTTCAGAAGCCATCACTATCAGCTCATCAAAATCTACATGAATTGTTTCGATGATTCGTCTGGTACGTCGGTTGTAAATTCAAAATGCTTTCTTTGTGGGTGCATAGCCAATGAAAATACCAATACCAGCTTTCGGTTGTAACTTTCCCAAATTCTCGCTATCATTTGTCAGATAGCAAAGTGCTCTAAATATATGGAAAAATGATAAGTCGGGAAGTTTGTCATGTAAAAGCTCATATGGTGTTTTGCCGTGACAAAGACGTATGATGGAACGATTTTGGGTATAACATGTGGTAGCAACTGCTTCTGCCCATAAGAATAATGGAGCTTTTGCATAAATCAACATTGTGTGGGCAGCTTTAATTAGTGTACGATTACGTCTTTCAACAAAACCATTTTGCTATGGAGAGCGAGCAATAGATGTTTCATGAGAGATGACAACCTTCTCATAATATTCATGCAAAGTTTGATTAACAAATTCAGTTCCATTATCTGTTCTGATTCGTCAGACGGGTACTTTAAGCCGCACTTAGATCATCTTGAGAAACTTGATTATGAAATTTGGAGCTTCATCTTTTGACCTTAAGCACTTTACCCATGTAAATCGAGAGTAATCATTGACAATGACGAGGATGTACTTCTTTCCATTAACACTTGCGATACGCATTGGGCCACAAAGATCCATGTGCAAAAGATAAAGTTTTTCTTGGTTGGTGTCTTCAAATTTAGGTTTGTGGGGTTTCTTCTTGCTTTTGCCTATTGCACATGCAAAACACAGATGGTCCTTTTCAAATTTGAGCTTAGGGAGACCTCGAACAAGACCGTGTCTAGCTAAATGGTTGATTGCACCAAAGTTCAGATGAGATAGACGTCGGTGCCATAACCAAGACTTAGTCTTTGAGGCTATTGATAAGAGACATATAGGAGAGGACGCCATCATATCTCCAAGAGACAGAGTATACAGATTGTTACCTCGAGATCCAGTCAATAGATCAACACCTTCTAGATTACGAATGAAGCAGGTGTGTTGACCAAAAGCAACTTCAAGGTTCAAATCATAGAATTGCCCAATGGAGAATAAGTTATGTCCAAGTCCTTCCACGTAGTAAACCCTTGAGATCGTAACATTCCCAATCTGATAATCACCATATCCCAATATCTTTACCACATGATCATTTTCAAATTTTACTTTACCCAAAAATTTATTGACGAAATTGGTGAGCTGAGAGCGATCTTTGGTCATATGCTTGGAGCAGCCGGAGTCCAAATACCAGAGAACAATTGGGACAACCTGCATTCATCAAGAGAGGAAGATGGAACATCAGAAACTATGGAACCCCAAGATTTACTGGGTTTCTTATTGTTAGCAGATATAGATTTAATAATCTTAGGTTTGCTAACAAGAACATTAGTTTTAGATTTTTAGGTTTTCTTGAGTAAACCAATGTTATTATAGGCTTAGGTGTATCAGATTTTAAAGCAGTTGGTTTCCTAAGAGGCACTTCAGTAGTTGTGGTAATCCTAGTGTAGGAACCAAGATCACTTTCACTTTACCATGTTAACCAAGAAATAAAGATGAGAAGAATGAAGAGAAAAGTAGAGAGAAGTTAGAGAGAGAAGAAAATGAGATGGTTAATTATAAGAGTAAAATACAAATGAGACCAACACACTCTCCATACTTGGAGATGGGTATTTATACCAACACTTGGGCCGTGTGGATTAATGCTAATAGGCTGGGCTCAGGATTACTTGGGCTTTAGCCCACAACGCATACAATATTAGATTAAATAACGAGCCCGATACCCGTAACTAGCCTATTACAACATATATTAAATAAAGACCGAAGCTTCCTCGTTAAGTGACCGGGCTTCCTTGTTCGACTCAATATTTTAAGGCTAACAATCTCCTATAAAGCGAGGTCTTGAACCTTGAAACGAGCTTCCTTATTTGACTCGATATTTTAAGGCTAACAATCTCCCCAAAAGCTTGGTTTCTGACAGATTCTGAGCTTCCATGTTCACAGTCATAACATGGTCATGGATTTCTTGAGATTGCTTTAACATTGAGTTTTTGAGTCTTGTTCTTGGTCTTTATCTTTGTTGTAGGCTTGTTCCTTCATGTTGTGTGATCTTTGATCTTGAGCCTTTTCTTTTTGACTTTGACTTTAATTCCGAGATCTTAAAATCTTTTCCTTGTTTGTCTTGTTGTCTCTGCCATCTTGCGATCTTGTGTCTTGACAAACATGCTCATACTTTGCATCTTATTGCAAGCTTGCTAATAATTTCCCTCAAAGCTTGATTTCTGAGGAGTTATCTTTAATATCAGAGTATGTGGAAGTCTTTGTCTTTAATACTTGAGCTTTCTTGATACTTGAATCCTGATGCTTATAGTATGTCTTTGTAGTTTGAGCATAAGCATGTGGTAATGAATCAGACTCTGCTAGAATGAGGCTGCAACACCATCATTTGTACATGCATTTAAATGTTAGTGATAAACAGCAGATATAGACGAATATGGCTTTATGATTCGTCGAGATTCGGTTGCATAAGCTCTGGTTCCGTGAGGACTATTTTACAGTATAAATACTATACCTGTGATCAGGTAGGTTTAATTTAAAAGAACCTCCTTGACAGGGTTTCCAGCTCAAAGTGTTAGATCCTCTAACGCAGATGCATTAGATTCACCGTACTTGCTTGTTCTCAATACTGGAACGTCTCAAAGCAGACAACACGATATGAGTGAATCAGATAGTTACTATCTTTCTAATTAAACCATCAATTCATTTACTGGAACAAGTTTGATTCACATAGAATCCCACCATCATTTCTTTCTAGTTGACACAAGTTTGATTCATATAGAATCACATAAGTCACCTACCGAGAGCTTGTTTGATGTTGGCTCAAGAAGGATTTCCATCTTCATTGTAAATACTTAAGTATCACTCAGATGTTCTAGCAAAATCATAAGGATAATGCGTAGGACTCTTGTTAACAGCTTGTGAACTTATTGGTGTTCAACAAGTGTTTGTAATGGAATGTGTCCTAATGAGATTTATTTTATTGATCTCTTGGCTCTAGACTCGATTAGTATGTTTTTGGTTTTAGTACACGGAGGCTGAGCAACTGCCACCTATTCAAATAATCCACTAACTCGAAGTAAGAAAGTCAATAGAAGTCGTGTGTATCTCCGTGACAAATGAGACAAGTTTCTGTTGAGAGAAACCCGAATGGCTGGGAAGGGTTGTGCATTGCATCACTGGGTCCATGATGTCGTTCTTTAGTATTAAAATTCATCTTTGTGAAAATTGATAGATTGTGTATTGACGCACATTTTCTGCCTATGTATGTTTGGAGGGCTTCTTTCATTTCAAACCCTTTATCCTTACATTTTTCTTTTTCATTCCTTCAACCCCCTTTAATGCTTACCAAGACGTCATTACTAACACCACCCTTTTGTTGTGATTGTTCCATGTTAGCTCATCTTATTGGCATTATTCCCTTATACTCCATTCATCACCAATCATACTCTAAGACAACTATTTCTAACTAGGAAGTTATCCTTGGGTAGATCCCTTTGGTTCTGGTTTACATAAGGACTAATACCTATAACGCTAACACCTTATACTTCAAAATCGTCATGAATTTAAGATGTTATTGGGTATGCAGATCTTAACCATAAAACCTTTTTTTTCGAAGAGTATGTAAGCTCATGTGAGTCATTTAGATCACTTCATTATTTCTAGATCACAGTTTAATTTACATTCTCCCTTAATTTTAAATACTAAGAATGCACATTAGTTTTTGAAATACTAGTTAATAAAAATATTGACTTGAAAATTCTGTGGGGAGACAATTGTTACAGTAAGAGTTATGTAATCTGTTTTCTTTCTTCTGATCCCCTTAATTTCACACATATAACACCAATTAAGAATAGATTTATGAACTTTGTAACTCCATGTGGAAATGAGTTTATGACGGTATATGTTTTTAAGCAAAATAATGTTTTAAATATTATTAACATTTTTTGAACATTTTCTTTATTTGTTTAAAAAACAATTTTTTTTGAAATGTTTTTAGACACACAAAATAACATGTGAGTATGTGCCTAAAACCAATAAACTTGGATTTTAAAAGCTCCCCCTCAAAAAATTAGTCACTTATAAAAATATGATTCGACTTTGAAAGAGTGCAAGAGGAGGGAGTGTCGAACACATATAATTTTAAAAGATTTGAATAACTTTTAAAGAAATTCTTGAAAAATTAAGTTTAAGCGTGTTTTTGAAAAACCAATGTTACTTACTTCGACAGACTTTGAATGTCATAAGAATTGAACTTTTATGTCACTCCAGTCTGAGAAGTTTTATCTTCTTGTTGTAGGATACATGTACATGAATGCACACTTCCTTTATTTAAAAGACGGGTTGTTATCTGTCATTTAATAACAAGCCATTAAGAAAAAATATAATACATGTTTTGAAAGCCATTTGGAAACTATTGCTCGAACTTCATTTACTACCTCGCGTCGAATGTTAAAACAACATTTCTAGGTACGTTAAATGTTATCGCGATGCCAAGAAGACATTCGAGAAGATTCATTTTGAAAACTTTCTTATTTCTATTTTGTATTTTCTTTTTGAGATTTTTTAATTTTGTATTTTTTTCTCTTTTGAAATTGTATTTTCTTTTTCAAGAAAAAGTAATTTCGAACATAAAATAAAAAGGAATGTTTAGACAAAAGAAGATGTTATAGAATAATTTCATAGATTACCCTTTGAAGAGATGGGTTTGGAAGCCAATGAAGTACTTGTACTCAAATAAGAAGAGTTTGCACCAAAATAAACAGTTTTAGGATTATGTGTATCCTTTCCTAATGAGAAACACATCATCGGTTTGTAGTGGGTTTTTAACAGGCTTTCTAATAGGAAACCACTTAAGAAGGACCTACTTGAGTAAAAGATATCTACTCGTTGTTTCCATGTAAACCAGACTCTAGGAGGCGTTGTTTTTAGATACACATTGGAAGGCTTATTTGGAGAAAACTTTTGTCCTATGAGGATCTGTCTGTCATGTTTTCTTATGAAACAAATTTCTTTTTCTACTAGGCATATCCTCTTTGTTGTCTTATGGATTGTGCATCCTTTTTTTGTGCAAGGCTCGAGAATTCACCTTATGAGAGGTATTTATATGATGCACTCATCGGAATTTTGCAGCACTGTAAATGCACTTTTGCATGTAAGGACATGCCAAGGTCTTTTTGACTTCAAGAAAGCTTTTTGCGATTCTAGGTGGTTCTGTGTGTTAACAGTGTCTATTCGATACACAACTACTCATGGATGGTGGAGCAATTCCTAGGGTTAGTTGATTAAAGTTTCCTAGATTCGGTTTGTTACCATAAGCAGTGTCTGGTATTCTAGCAGATTGTTGCACACGTAGGTTTGGTACTTAACTTTTGTCTTTAAGCAAGTGGTACCTTTTTCTTAGCTTCCTCTAGGTAGGAGTTATGAACCATGTCATTAGCTTACAGAATCCCTTGGTGACTAAAAAGGACACGCGAGCTTTGGGCTTTTCCGAGAAGGGCCAGGTGCATTCACAATCAAAGGCTTAGCAAAATATGATGTTCCTAACTTAGAGGCCAAGAAATATCTGAGTGATTGGTTTGTCAAATTCATCGACCAACTTGGGAAGGCAATCATATGTCTAGGAATTGGGATCGTTCAGATTATAAAGCAGTTTGGTTGACTTACCACAGGTTGATTTTTGAATTGGTTGCAAAGGCGTGTCCCCTCAAAATTAGTGTCACACCCTTTCCTTTGTTCATTCTTAATGAGTTTTTTTAACTCACTTATGGAAATGTTCTTGTCTTGCAATTGAGCTTTCAAATCTTGTATTTCAAAATATTGTTCACGTTCTTTCATAAATACGTTTGACGCTTTTTCTTTGCAAACTGTGTCATTTTTCATTTGTATTCCTTGACAATGTTGTAAACAAGTTACAAGAGAGATCGAGTGTTTTTTCTAATTAGTAAAAACTTACGTAAAAGCTCAGTACAAAACTTCTTTACCAACATTTTTCAGTTTGTTTCAAAGCTTTTGTGCAAGACATTCACATTCTTTCACTTTATGAAGATATAAGCATTGCAATTCAGTGTAAGCATCTAAATCAGATAACGAATGCAAATAAGAACACATAACATCATTAGACACACATTCTTGCAAAAGTATGTCATACATGTTTGAAAATTCTGCTTTATTAGATTTAAGTTCGTCAATTTCATTTTCAAGTGATTCAACGTACTTTAAATCAGCATGCATTTATTGCATAAGTTCATGAACAAATGCGAAACTATCATTCTATGTCTTTATGGTAAGAGGCATCAAACATGTTTTTATTAGGATTTCCATATCATGAGCAGTTGGTGCACGAAAATGATCCTTTGAATGTTTTACCCAAGCTTGATCGACAAGTTCTCTAAAATGATTTATGTTGTTTGTCATTACGTTATATGCTTGTCTACTTTTGCTTATTGATATGGAAACTGGTAAGAAATCGATGTTTTTGAAAATATTTGTTTTAGTTTTCACAAAAGATTTTCTTCACATTTTTTTTCTTACTTCATTTACATGTGCCAACTGTACATGATATTCCTGTGTCGGGGGTTTGAAAATTTTATAAAGACTATTTAGCTTTGTGTAGTCATAAGGTCTAACTTTGTCTTTATTCGATTTTGATCGACTCTTTTTTTCAAGAGTCAGAGTCTATTCCCTATCAGGGACGAGTCTGTTTGCAGGATCAGATTGGTCATATGGGATCGCATACAAACAAGGTTTCTTAGATTGAGCCTTTTTGAGGTACATTGGATTTGCAAAGGTAGGTCTACCATTGAATGTTGGGCCTTTAGGAGCTAGAATATGAATGGTTTGGATTGATTGATTTCTTTTGTAAACAATTTCATTCAAAAACTTTAATTACTTTTCCATTGAAATCATTTTGTCAATGTCTTTTTCTTCCTTAAGTTTCAAATCCATTATTACCTTTGTTTTCTCTTTGACAAGACCTTCGTAATGTGACTTTGTTAAAAGACTCTGTTTGACTAACTCATCGTGTTTCTCTTTGACAACTGAAATTTCATAGGCTTTAAGTTTTAAACCTTCTTTGATGTCAATCTCTTTTTGAGCTAATAGTCTTAGAGTTTTATTTAACTTACGTTCAAGTTTGTCATAATCAACTGTACAGTTATTAAAGGTCATGTACTTCTCAAGCTTAGTCTGTTTGTTTTGAAGTGCAATTAGGCAACTATCCCGAACACTATTAGACTCCCCCATGGTTCTACTAGTCTCCGTAAGAGTAGATTTGCACACTTTCAATTCTTGAGTCAATGATGCGTTTGCTTTCTTTAATTGCTTTTGAATCTTTTTGTTTTCATCAATGTCAAGTTTTAAATTTGCAATTAAATTAGCAAGCGCAACACGCTCATCATCACATTCTACAATATTTTGGTCAGTCTGAATTTCATTATCACACATATCCGGTGAATCAGGAATGACATTACTATCAACCTTTTCCACTACACATGTGTTAATAATGCATTCAGGTTGCTCAGAATGTTGTGTGTCAACAGCGAACACGTTATATTCAGCAGTATATGGTACCTCAACCATTGGTTCTATGTCATAGGAAGGTTTGATGTCCGTATCATCCCCAAAAGTGCTTTTGTCATTGCATTCATTCCTTGACCTGCTGCTTTCATCTCCAGATGTGTTGCTTTGATTCTCTAAACCTTGATCATTCCCTTTGTCTAATACAATCCTACTGCAATCTTTTTCTCCCAAAATAGCATCTGATGCTTTAACCTTTTGAACTATGCACTCTTGAATTTGCAACAATCTGACATTCAACCTTTTCAACCTATTATGTATTTCTTGTTCATGACGTGCTCTTTTAACAATACATTGCTCAATGGATTCTATGTGTTGGATTATCAAGTCTTTAAAGGATTAAGCTTCCATTTAAGTGTAGTGTTTGAAGTCTTGCCTTGCTTCTCGAGCATTGGAATCATAATTGGAAGACTTGAACATCTCTGAATGTATGAACTTGTCAAATTACACTTTGATCACACTTAGAGCAGACATGGAATCCTTCTCGTGAAGTATTTCATTGTTGAGACCAACACCCTCTCCATACTTGGAGAGGGGTATTTATACCAACACTTAGGCTATGTGGATTAATGCTAATGGGTCGGGCTCGGGATTACTTAGGCTTTAGCCCACAACGCATACAATATTAGATTAAATAACGAGCCCGATACCCGTAACTAGCCTATTACAACATATATTAAATAAAGACCGAAGCTTCCTTGTTGAGTGACCGAGCTTCCTTGTTCGACTCAATATTTTCTACTATAGTGAAGGTCCGACCAGTAGGTCTCCAAGTGGATCCAATATTTTTGAACACCTTTCCTGTTGGTTTCTAAACTTTTCTCTTTGAACTTTTCTTAACAGATTTAGATTTAACACGAGCATTCTTATCATTGATAAAATTAAGAACAAACAAAGCATGATTATCAGAAAGCATGCAACCATTACACTTAACACATAGAAGTTCAGAATTCGCATTAAGCTTGGAATGCTACACATTTGCAGTTCTGTTAGGTTCCACAACACAATTCTTATTTTTCAAACTAGATTTAACTGTCCTAGAGTGGGCTTCTACTTTATTCTTTTGAGTACTACTTGGTGTTTGCTGAATCTTATTTTTCTTTGTATTGCCTGAAGGCTATGATCCGCTAGCACTAGTTGACGGTTTTAATCCTGTAGAAGACAACATAGGTTTGTTACAAACTAGGTTTGATGAAGAAGATGTTTTTTTTGTTTGTGTTTCTTGAGGATGTCATAGGCTCAGTGAATTTAACTCTTTTGTCCTTGTTCTTTGGGGTCACAGCTACTAATTTATCACTTGAATTGTTGATGCTAGGGCATGTTTGTCTGATTATTATAAGCAACTCCTGAATTCATTTGGTATACTTACAAGCAGAGTCTAAGGAATTATTTAGAGGATTTTGTAATTTTCCTTGTTCCACTATTTCCTTAAGAATCGCAGCTTGTTCCTAAGTGTGCCTAAGGTAGTCAGAGTGAGCTGTCCTATTGTTCAACAATCTAGGGGCTATTGGTTCCACATCAATCTTAAGCATTTTTGGAGCATTGGTGTTTTTGGTGACAATATTATCAGCTAAATCTTTTCCTTTAAGTTTTCTTAATTCATTCTTGAGAGCTGTAATAACCAAATCTTTTTCCTGAAGACTTGCATTTAAATTAGAGATTTCCATAGACTTTTGATTGACTTGATTAACTAAAGCATCACATTGTTCTTTTGATCGAATACGTGTTGGTTTGATCGAGTCATAAAGTTGCTTATAGGTCTGTTTCAAATGTTCATTCTCAGCAATAAGTTTTGACACCTTATGTTCCAATTCAATATTTATCGTTTCAATCTCTTCTATATCTTTCTTAACCTTATCCTCATTTATATTTCCACTTAAATATTTAATTCTCTCTTTCAACTTCCTTATGACCGTGTCTTTCTCTTGCGACTGAGCTTCCAATTCATTTAATTCAAAATATTGATCAAAATTTGGAGCACTTTGATTTGAAACAGAATTGTCCCTTTGAAAAATTTCCTGATTAAGTTGAGTATCAACTTCTAAATAGATGTAATGTTTTTCAAATGTTGTATAACTTCTGAATAGTTTATCGTAAGTCTCTTTTTCAATGAAATCCTTTTTGTTAAGAAGCTCAGTCTCAAGTTTGAGACACTTTTCACATTCATGCACATTCACATAAGCATTATGCACTAAAGAATTCACAATAATGTTCATTATATCTTTGTTAATGACTTGTTCCAAGAGTCATTCGTTCTCATTTAAAACTTGATTCATTTTAACTTCAAATGTTTTGGACTCTAAACGATGTTGTTTCACAGCCTGTTCCATTTGATGAAAGACATTTTAGACTTCAGTAAGTTCATCAATTAAATACTGATCGAATGTATTGAATATGTCCTTCAGTGCTTTTACATATGGAATAATTTCATCCCTAAAATAAGCTTTTGTATGTTTAAACCCCCATGAGCCCTCAGTGATGGCTGTGGTCATGGTCCTTTCTTTAACAACCACATCAAAACCAGCAAGATGGTGTTTAAGTTTCTTCAAACTCATATTTACCATGTTGACTTTAGGAAGTTCTTTCGGAACCTCAACTTTGGTGGATCTACAAAAAGGACTATGATCTGAAGAATTCATAGAATTCTGAGACCAAAAGGCTTGTTCAGCAGATAATTCAGTTTGTGGAACAAATCATTTTTCAAAATCTTGAGAAAGTTGGTTGAGAACAGCATAATCAACTGGTGTGGTATTAACCTTCTTTTCTAAAACCCTTGGATCCTATTGTTTTAAAAACATTTTTGAACGACTCTTTTTAGTAAGTATTAGGGTCTCTTCGGAGTCAGGAATCACAATAGCATTAGTGTTCTTAATGACATTACCATCATAAAGCTTTGGTTCCAACTGTTGAGCTTTCTTCAGATATAAAGGATTTTGAAAACCTAGAGCTTGTTTAGTAGTATGATCATAAAAAAACTATGGTTTTGTCAACATATGAACAGTTTATGCTGATTGATCTCTTTTATAAACAATATTATCTAGTTGTTTGATTTTCTTTTCTAAATCAATTTCTCTATCAATGTTTCTAGATTCTTCTTTCTTAAAATCATTTTTGAGAAGAGTAACTGTTTGCGTTAAAGATTCCTTTTCTTTTAAATAATCGGAAAGAGTTTGTTTAAGACGATCAATCTCTACAGACTGTTCACATGAATCTGAAATGTTATCTTTACTTTTTAAATCAACATTTTGTTCTTCTTTTAAAACTTTAACTTGTTCTTTATATCTTTCAAGCTCAGCAGTTAAAGTATCATTGACACTTTTATTGTCTAGATTTATATTGGTGCATTTAATTACTTGGGTTTTCAGTTGTTCAATCACAGATAATATCAATGCATCTTGTTGTGCAGATGAGTTAGAATTCTAAATAGCTGCCTGTTGTGATTCTTTCACATACTAAGAATAAGGAATGATATTGCTATCACTGGTTATTTCAATCTTTGAATGATTCACAACACTCGACTATTCAGAAGACTGCATCGCCTGCATAACTTGATTTATCATGTTGTTATCCATATTATCATGATTGTTTACCTTAGCGAGAGCATCTGAACCATAATGAGATAAATTTGCCATGAGAGCAACTTTGGCAGTGTACCATTTGCTTGAGCTTGTACCAGCAACACTTTATCCTTAAACCAAGAATCATCCTGTTTCCTTTTAGGTTTAGTGCATTGTTTGGACATGTGTCCCTCCCCTTTGCAGTTATAACAAATAACAGTCCTTTGTTTCCTAGAATTGCTTCTACTTGCTCCTAGACTGTAGGTCCTAGTGGTACCTGTAGCAAAAGAAATTTTCCTCCCCTGAACTGGTTGTAAAGTCACTCTTTCATCATTAATGATAGCTTGTTGCCTAGGATTTGACAAATTCCTTAGCTGGTTGTTAGTAGTAAGATAGCGAGATGTGACAACAGCTGATAAGAATGACATCATATGGTTGATGGCATCAATGGGATCGTCACCTTGCTTGAACACTGGAACAGTTAGACCCGAGTCTAGTTGGGGAAATTCAGGTTGTTGTGGTTGTTGGTTGACTGTGGGAGCATATTCCAATTGAGGGATGGATGGTTGTGGAGAATAAACGTTGTGGTGAACTGATGATTGATAATCATTGGATGGATAAGTGATTGAAAGAGGTGTTGATGGTTGATTGGTTGAGTATTGTTGAGACTGATAAGGTGATCCATACTGTGGAGACTGATATAGTGAAACTTGTGGTTGAAATTGAGAGTTTTGGTATGAGTTTTGATGAGTTTGATAAGGAGACTGGGTCATCTGATGGGTTGCAACCAAAGCAAGCGGATCTGAGTTGCGTTCATGCATTAAACGAACTTCATTTGCATGAAATTCGTGTTGTCCCAAGTAAGCATGAAGCTGATCAATATTAGTTGTGTGCAAGTCCCGAACTAGTTTGACATCTGTCATAAATTTGCTCCACTCAGGAGGAAGGGTATTCAAAAACTTAGTGTTCACTTGAAATTGTTCCAGTTTCACATTGTAGATGTTCATGTCATTGAGTAGCAGTGAAAATCTCAAGTAGAAATCACGTAGTGTTTCCCCCTTCTTATAAGCAAACTTATCGAATTCATCATATAGTTTACACTCTCTTTCCTGTTTCGTCAATGAAGTTCCTTGCATGAGAAGTTGAATTCTTTCCCAAAGTTCCTTGGCGATTCGATGATTGCTAACTTTCACTCTTACACCCCTTACACACACACCCCCCCCCCCCCCCCCCCAACACACACCCCCCCCCCCCCCCCCCCCCCCCCCCCCCCCACTGCATAGACCTCTGGTGGTAATCCTTGGAGAATGATATTTGTTGCTTTGACATCACAATCAGCTTGAATTGCATCCGCAGGAGTCAATTCAGAGTATTTTCTTGGCCTAGTCACACCATTCTCCTCAATCGTAGGCCAGATGAGTGGACCATTTTCAACGGATTCAAGGATCATTCGTCCATGTTGTCTATTCATCATGTATAGCTCCATTCTGCTTTCCAGATATCGTACGTTTCTTTTTCCCCAAAATAGGGTGGACGATTGTCAGCACCCGAAAGAATTGCTTTATCAGCAAAAGTCATCATTGAGAAATTTGTATGTTAAAAGATTAAGTTTGATCGAACGGTGATTGAAAGTAATTGTGTTGTTATGAGTTGTCTTTTGTGTGTTTTATGTCTTGAAAATTATACGGGATTTTGCAATTCTTGACAAAACCGGGAAAACAAGTTAATGTTTCACGGGATTTTACAAGTCAAAGAAATAAACCGTATAATTTTGAAAATTTAGTAGATCGGTTCCAACTAGAAATTAATAGATCAGTTCCAACTAAAGATGAAGTAGATCGGTTCCAACTAGAATAGATCGGTTCCAACTAGAAATTAATAGATCGGTTCCAACTAAAGATGAAGTAAATCGGTTGAGTAGATCGGTTTCCACTAATCCTTAGTAGATCGGTTACAACTAATCCGAAACCCAAAATTTTAAAAACACAAAAGATACCTTTTTGATGGTTGTTTTGCAAAAGTTCTTGTACAACTAGTGTTACTAATCCTATAGGAACAAGAAAAATGGAAACTTTAAGGTTTTTAAGCTGAAAAATTTAAAATCAAGATTTTGTTCTTTATAAGGCTATTTGAACACAAAAGTTGAACAAAAATGATGTATTTCTTGAATCTAAGCTTGTACACCTATATCCTAAAGATACTAGATCAGATTTACCAAGGTAAATGATCTTTTAGTGTTCACAAAATCTTTGAAAACAAAGAAAGAACAAGAGAATGACGTACAGATTAAATAAGAAAAATGAACCAAACAAAAACCAAACACAAGAACTAAACAATTCACTCCATGGCTCTTGATACCAATTGAAGAATATCTAATAACATAGTTGATGAGGGAAAGAGAGGTGTTTCTAGAGAGAGAGTGGTTGGATGAACACTTTAGAGAGAGAAAGTAAACATGAAATAAAAATGCATTAAGTGTGTGAAATAATAAACAACCAACACCCTTTCCATAACATGGAAAGGGTATTTATACTTCCTATGACCGGCTATGGACATGGCTTACATGGGCCTTGGGCTAACTAGCCTAGTAAGTTTCCAAAAATAACTAAACGAGCTATCTAATGATATCTTTGGAAGTGATCGACACTTTCGTGTTCCTAACAGTATGAAGCTTCGTGAGAGTTTATTTCCTGTCGATATTCGGAGGCCGTCATCGGGTGTGAAGCTTCTTGGGGGAGCTGTTAGTAGAGACGCATATTTTATTAGTGGGTTGGCTATGAGGAGAGCCGCGAATGCTGTTGATTTGATGAGTCTTCTTCTACAGTTACATGACCCGCAGAGTGAGTTCCTTTTGCTTTGATCATGTATGGGTATTGCCAAACTCTTTTTTGGTTTAAGGACTTGTCAACCTATACACATAGAGGAGGCGGCCTTGTTTTTTAACAATGGTTTGCGTGGGTCAATCAAGAATATAGTGGTTTGTGGGAGACCATTCTTTAGAGATTTACAGTGGCGACTTGCTTTTTTACCGATTTAATTTGGTGGTTTAGGTTTGTACTCGGCAAAATTGGTTTCCTCCTATGCTTTTGTAGCCTCGAGGGCCCAATCTTGGGTGCTACAAGACCACATCTTACGTAATAGTGGCATATGTGGTTTTGTTACCCCCCCCCCCCCAACACAATTTTATCCCCCCCCCCCCCCCGACCCGGACAGGATAATGATTATGTTTCTGCTTTAGCTGCCTTCTTGATACGATTCAAGTTTGATTTTAGCGGTTTTACTAATAAGGACACTGTCCCCTCTTAAGCCCAACAAACACTGGCAAATGTCTTTTTAGCGAAATGGTAAAGGATATGGAAGTTCACTTTGACATGACTATGAGACAAAGCAGTTTTTGAGTGTCTGCGCGCACTCAGGATTTTCTACTAGCTATCCCTTATACGACAGTCTTGGTCAAACATATGTCACCAGTGGAATATCACACTATCCTTAAGTATCGTCTCATGATACCATTATTTTTTGTTGATGTTATGTGCCCTGTTTGTCGCAAGGCATGTTTGGATTCCTTTGGGGAACATGAGGTTCATTGTAAAGAGCTCCCGAGATTCAAATATCGACATGATATGGTTAGGGACGTCCTTTTTGACATATGTAGGCGTGACGGTTATATCCACCTGATAAAGAAGCACCTGTGAACTTTTTAACTGACCTGTCGGATGGAATATTCACACTTAGGCCGGCTGACGTTTTGGTTTTTGGATGGGTTGAAAGGAAACATGCGTGCGTGGATTTGATCGGGGTTTCTCCTCTCGTGGGGTTAAGTAGTAACGGTGTTACACGGGTCAGTCTGCTTTGAAAGCCGCCTCGTGCAAAGTGACAAAACACAAGAAAGCATGCATTGAAAATCAACACATGTTTGTTCTTTTTGCGTTTGATACATTTGGTTTCCTTGCACCGGAGGCGGTGAAGCTACTCAGTCGAGGTCAACGGGTTATGCACAGCAATGTTATGACACCTAGATCTAAGGATGTGGTTTTTAAACGTATTGGCTTTGCAATCCAAAAAGGGCTAGCGGCGCAGCTTGTTGTCCGCCTGCCTTCCACCACTATGTAAATTCTTATTAAAAATTATAATAGTTGAATATAAGCAATGTTAACGCAACTCAAATTAAGGTTTCTCAATGTGACTAAAGATCGAAATGACAATGCTTTTGTTTCTATGTTGCCAATGTACTTTTTTTGTTACGCTAAAAGGAGAAGTTATTTCAAAAGTTTTATTCTTTAAATATTGTGGTACTTGATCTCCCACCATTCAAAGATATGATTTAATAAACGTGATCAAATATTAATAATTTCAACTTATACCATTTCCACTCTCTCTTTTAATTAAGGGTAAAAGCTAGAAAATAGCTACGTACTTTCAAATTTGTACCGACTTGAGACACTTACTTTGTCACACCCCGTCTAAGGCGAAAACACGAGGTGTAACGGATGGATTCATCATAACACATTGATATAAGAAAATAGAGAATTCACTAAATGAAAGATTTACAAAACATATCATGACGACTCCCGACACAAGCGGAGACTTGTATCGTGGATGGTCAGTACCACGACAACATAGACACATAGACGTAACAATCCCACAACCCGAGACAAGTACAATAAACAAATAATCCAAAGACTACCATAAAATACCACTCTGTAACACCCCCAAAATCACAACATAGTGAAATACCACTTAGGGTGCTACTTCATAGCATAAAGTACTAGATACATAAAACGACTCTAAGTAAGACGTTTTGAAAAGTCAACCATTTGATAATTTTTATAAATTATCAGAGTTACAACAGGTCCTATTTGCAATGCTATAGAAAACATTTTAAAACATTTGTCGAATGGTGCACAAATTATACAGCCTTCAAAAATATATCCGCGCGACTCAAATGCTCCCAATGCTCAGCTAGCAATATAATAACATGAGAAAATACATGCAAAAACGTCAACAATAATGTTAGTGAATTCATAGGTTTAAGTAAAAGTAATTCAAGTAACATTTCAGTAAGAGAAGTAGCGTTACAACATTTCAAAGTATTATTTCTGAAATTCAAGTAGCGATTCAATAAATCAAGTAATGTTCAGTAGTAGACCACAATGTTTAAGATCAAGCAGCGACAGTATTTCAAAGTATAATTCAACATTATCGCATTGAGCTCATGACATCGAAGCGTTAACCTAACATATAAATATATGTTCACAATTTGCCCCCAACACTAAGTATTATTGCCTTATACCTACAATTACTCAATACAAAACGTCTGTTACAGGGTTTCCACTAATGGGATCATACCCAGACGGGTGTCAAACCCAATAGATCTATTAATTGTACTTAGCGCTTACCCCTACAAGGTAATTAACGGTTCACGAAATTAGGGACTTTGACAATAGCGACTCATGCGGATAATTTCATAATTGGGTCAGGCAAACCCTTCAAGCACTTGTGTCCCATTTAAAACAAATAATGTCTTCAAAACTCACAGTTTTATAAATAGTTAATCAATGATCTCAAATCATGTAGTAAGCAAATCCAGCTTTAATAAATTCATGAGGTAAACAACCATGTATCACATAAATTTTTAGAGTATGTAATAGTCAAAGTAAACTTTACGTAAAAACGTTATGTTATAACGCTTATGTAGTAGAAATCAATAAGTTTACTTAGTAAAACGAGCATGTATTCTCACCCCGAAAACAGTTTATGAAAACCATTAAAAAAGAAAAGGTGAAGCTATGAACTCACCGAGAAGCAATGAAGTAGTAAGTGTTGATGTTAGATCAAGAATGGCATGAAATCATAGTCGCCTAAGTATCACCTAAAAAGAATGGTGACTTAGTATAAAGAAATAAAACGCACACGATGGAAACAACAAAGTACCATGATGAAATCGTGATCTTTATTGGCGTTCTAATTACCTTTAACCAAGTGAGATTTATCCAAGCATCCCTTTAGGACCTGATCTAAGATCCTTTAGTGACATCCTCTTTAGGCCCTAATATCTAGTTCAGATATCATTTACGTTAATTTAATCCTTTTTAAAACCATACGTCGTTACAAAATCTTCCTTACCCCGACCGTAATGGGACTATATCTTTCAAAATTCATATAGGTATAAATGAACGGTTTTTGCCTTAATCAAGCTTAATGAACCTAGTTTACTGATGTTATCAACCAAACACTCCAATGTTTTCCAGAACCTATTTGAAATTAACCAATTGACCCTAAGTACAACAATCTGGAGTTTTGGAAATAAATTTTCCGCTTCACCATTTTTGAATCATATCTCGCATAAAATACCCCCCCCCGTTTTTAAAAACTAGTAGAACCCATTTCAAAAGGCTCAAGTTTAAGTCTATTAATTATCTACAACTTTTAGTTTTAGAAAAATAGTACCTAGGTTCAAAAATTTTAAGATATATTCGTTTGAAAATCTGGGCACAATTTCTAGTTAGTTTTGCCATTTTGATCGTAACTCATTCATCCAGAATAGTTACGGATATATCCAAAGAACACATCAGTCTCAATTTAATGTACATTCACCATGTAATAAATCCTGTAGCTCCAAGTCAAATAAATTTCTTTACTTGACTAACTATCTATATTTTAAATTATGCGGTATACACTAGGTTTGTTTTTTCACGGTTTTGGTCGTATCTCGACCATCCGAAATAGTTGAAGCTCCATCCAACTCACCACTAGGACCTAAGATATTAACCTAATAATTTATGTAAATAACCAGCAGGCTTTAAGCTAAAATTATTCCATTATATCTGCATAACTAGATTCAATGACCAGTTTGACTAGTTTTTACTTATTTGGCGTAATTACTCATCCGAAGAAGTTACTGACTCCATACATTAACAGATGGTCCTGAGATTATAATCTCATCCATTTATATATAGGATACAGTAGGCTCTTAAGCCCAATATTTTCCATATGTGTCAACTTTCTGCACTAAATTTTTTTTCTAAGTGCTCGATAAATTAGTTTCTACTAATATGACCAATCATAAATCTTCACCAAAACTTTCCCAATCAATTCCAAATCATTCCTATATCACTTCGATACTAATCATCCCCATTCTTTACAAGAATAAACAACATGCAAGACTTTTTCAAGATTCTTAGCTTTTGATGATTTTATTGATTTTGGGTGTAATCAAGGTTTAAAGGGGTTGAATACTAGTGTTATTTGATGTATTTGGTAAAGATTGGGTGTATCGTGTTTCTGAGACGCGTTATTATTCTAGGTCGTGGCTAGATTTCTATATCATCTTTTACTTGCGTGATTATCATTTGCTCATTTTTGCTAAGGTGAGTTCATAGCCCCATGTTTTACTACTTTTACTTTACTATTTTGGGGTGAGAAACATTGCTTGTTTTCAAACTATGGACACATTTACTTTACGTTTCCTTTTTCCTGATTACGTGTTGCCTAAGTAGCGAATAGACCACTATTGCCCGAATTATCATGAACCGTCAATTGCTTAACCGACCGTACTGGTTAAGTGAGCGCGTATGTTATAAATAGATCTATTGGAAGTAATTATCCCTATCCGGGAAAGTAGCGCTTACTAGTTTCGGAGGTCTTAACAAACGGATATATACCATGTCAGAATGTCAATAGGTGATCCTGGTCAGATACCTTTAGGGCGCGGAATACTATTTGGCATATAAAATGCTTCCTTTTAAATTGAGCTTCGGTGTCATGAGCTTAGTGCAAACGTAAATGCTTTTATGTGAAGTTGTATCTCCTATAACTGTCACGTGCGTACTGTGAACTTGTGGTCCACCTTTAATATTAAATTTAAGCCTATGAATTCACTCAACTTATGTTGACCGTTTTAGCATGTTTTTCTCAGGTGCTTAGCTATGGATGTCTTTGCTTGCTTGTTGGTGTTGCCTTGCATTGGACCGATTTCAAAAGCTATTATTATCTATGTTAACATCGTTGTCAAACTTTAAAACCTTTTATTCGCTTCCGCATATTATCGTTGGGCCTATGTAAAACTTTAACTATTTTAATCAATGCAACGATGTTGGATTTTAAACGTACCCTTAGAGGTCGTTCTTTGTATCTTGTGTGATGTGTATTATGACGTCACGCCCCCGGACACGTGTTTCCGACTAGGCCCCGTTTGGGGGTGTGACAGATTGGTATCAGAGCTAAGGTTATAGAGAACCACGTAGTATATCTAGGTCTGTGCTATAACCAGTATGTGATCTTATGTGCTTTTACTTGCTTACATATATATCATATAATAATAGCGTTTAATATATATATAAGTACTAATTATATATCATATTGTCATAATTACTTTATTCATTAATTTGCCATATCATATTTTTGCATCATGCTTATCTTCCTGATTTTGCTTGCACGTTGCATGGTTTCACATAAAGAGATTTATATAAACTTGTGCTTGTGCAGGTCATGGTTGCTCTTATTATTTCTATTTCGTCTGATTCATCTGAGGAGAGCGTGGGCTCTCATGCCTCACGAGTGATTCTCTTTGGTGTTATTCCTGCTATTATCCCTGTTATCCTTGAGGTTCCTATTGTTCCAGCTGACCCTATAGTTATATCGGAGGTGGGGACAGTTTCAGTCGTCTCACCTGTCGGGGTACTTGATTTAGTAGATTATTCATATTCTTCTGATTCTGATCCATCGGAGGATTCTTTACCTCCCGCACCAGATTTGCCATTGGTTTTACCCTTTTTGTGTTCTGGTGTCTTGGAGGCGGACGGTGAGTCCGAGCCTGTTGAGCAGAGACCCGTATCGTCATCTCTTGATACTCTTGCACCATTATCAGATTTTCCCCTTGCCCCTGTTGTTTCCCCACCCGGGATTCGTCGACGGCCAGCGATTCTTGTCTGGCCCGGTGAGGCTATCCCTTCGGTCGACTTTATCGTACCCACCTCAATGGGTTGCGTAAGTTGTTGACTGCGAGGAAGAGAGTTAGACCCATTCCTGCTCGTAGACTTGCATGGAGACGTATATCTCATCATTCATCGGATCATCATTCTTCACCAGACTCATCTTCTTCTAGTTCACCTTTAGATCATTCTTTATCCAGACATGCACTACTAGACACTACCGATGCTGATTCATCTA
>BQNB010056027.1:1792-38836 GCA_026074375.1 Tanacetum coccineum
TTTGTTATATGTTTTCAGCCGTTGATTATTTTTGTTTTCCACGTGTCATTCTCTAGATTATTTGGGCCAAGATTAGTTTTCCAAAAGCGTGTTTTATATAGGTTATAGATAGATAGATTCAATAAAGGTTTGCATTGTATCTTTAGTTTCTACAGATACTACATGTTAGTACGTAAACAACAGTTTTCGTGTACTGTACTTTATGATGATAATGGAATGCTTGTGTATAATTGTCGCACGCATTGATGACTTATATCGTGAGTTAAGTGCAACTAGAACCTGTATGAGTTAGTCTGACTAAACATTCTAAGATAGGTAATTTTATCATCTCACAAACTCAAGTACGACTACATAATAATAATTTAGTCCCACATTAAGTGTCCACTTGACTTTTTCAAAGTCTTTTTTCTTCAACTTTGACCTTAATGATTTAATCATATGTTATATGATACTTGATGCAAGATATATGAATGGATAGAGTTTTGAATATATTTTTCGTTGGTAGAATTTTCGTTCAATATTATATAACACAAACACAAAAAATTTTTTATGGTCAAAGTGAGAAAAAAAGAATTAAAAAGATTCATGTGGACAACTTTATATGAGACGGAGGGAAGTTAGTAATAATTTAAAGACACAACAAACATGACACACAAAAAGTTAATAGTTAATATACCTTCTAACACGTCCAACCGAAAACACCGGCCGCGAAACATCCCGCAGCAGAGCGCGGGTGACCCTAACTTGTATATTACAAAAGGCAGACGCCCCGTGGGTCGGGTCGCATTAAATTTTTTGACCCGGCCCCACCCCCACATTAATGAAATGTTTTTTTTTTTTTTTTTTAATTCCTTTCAAATTCGTCGGCAGAGGTCATTACTCATTACTATTTCCAGAATAGTAAGTGTATAACAGTTTGTACGGTGAGCATTAATGTTTGTGATTTAAACTGACAAATTTGGAAATATGTAAATGGGTTGGCTTTGACGAATTTAAAAGTTTGATTTTATAAATTGGTCCTCCAACTTTCAATATGATTGATTGTCGTTTTTAAACTTCTTAACTTACATATATATTTCTTTCTTTTTTTACCCTTTTTTTCCCTTTTTTTTCTGAAATTTTTTTTAAAATAAAACTTTTCTTTTTTTTCCTCGGAATACCCTCTCGCGCTGTTTGAGTCATCGATCTGTTTTTTTATGAATAAAACTTTAAGTTTCCTCAAACCTCGCGCTCCGCTAAGCGTCCCGTTCTTTTTTTCCCTCAAAAAAATTTTAAAATAAAATTTTCCTTTTTTTTTTCCTCGGAATACCCTCTCGCACTGTTGGAGTCATCGGTATGTTTTTTTATGAATATTTTTTTTTAACAGTTAGTTTTTTTTTTACCAAATGCACCGGGTTGACCGGGGTGCATTTAATACGCCGGGTCAACCCTACCCGGTCCGATCGGTTTTTTTTTTTTTTTTTTATTTTTTTTTTTTTTCTTTTTTGTTTTTTTTTTTTTTTTTTTTTTTTTTCCATTTTTTTTTTTTTTTTTTTTTTTGTGTTTTTTTGTTTTTTTTTTGTTTTTTTTTTTTTTTTTTCTCAAAAATAAAAACTTTTCTTTTTTTTCCCTCGGAAACCTCTCGCGCTGTTTTAGTCATCGGTCTGTTTTTTTATGAATAAAACTTTAAGTTTCCTCAAACCTCGCGCTGCGCTAATCGTCCCGCAACGGCGCACGGTCGCCATTTTTTTTCCTTTTTTTTTCAAAAAATTTCTAAAATAAAATTTTCCTTTTTTTTCCTCGGAATACCCTCTCGCATGCATTAAATGGCCTTTTGCATTTAGTGTCCATTAAATGCACCGGGTTGACCGGGGTGCATTTGTTTTTTTTTTTAATAGCCGGGTCAACTCCCGGTGCGATCGGTTTTTTTTTTTTTTTAGAAACAAAAAATATGTTTTGTTATAATACTCTCTCGCACTTTTTGAGTCATCGGTCTGTTTTTTTTATGAATAACAATAGAACTAACCACGCGCTTCAGGTGCATTAAGTTGCATTAAATGCACCGGGTTGACCCGACCCGGTCCGAACATTTTTAAAATTTTTTTTTAAATTGTTTTTTTGCTTTCTTTTCGCCAATAATATTCAACGCATTTTTCAGTTATCGTTTGCCGGGTCGACCCGATCCGGTCGCCCCGACCCGTCCTATTTTTATTTACGAAATAGCCCTCAAATATCTACGAAATACCCCCTCGCACTATGTGTTAATACGGGGGGGGGAAAAACTACCTCATTTTAATTTTTTTTTTGATAAAATTACCTTTTCCCATATCGGTCGACGTTAGTTTTATTTTAGAAGGCACCAAAAACAGTGCTTGAAATCGGTCGTGATTAATGATCCGTTAATTTTTTTTTTTACAAAAATATACCTTCTAACACGACCAACCAAAAACACCGGCCGCCAAACATCCCGCAGCGGAGCGCGGGTGAACCTAACTTGTTTATAGAAGAAATATAGAAACAAGAGGGAAGAGGGGTATAATTGTCATAAAACTTGTCATGTAATGATGACATTAATGGCGGTGATTATTTGAATTAGGAAACATCTTTTAATGTAAAAGTTAATGGGATTAGAATCCTCTCAAGTTGAGTCAAACATGATACATTATGTTCACCAATCACAAATTAGTTAAATGTATACAACTTTTTCTTTTAATGAAAATCAAGGGCCCACTTATTTATTTCCTCTCACAAAAAACATAACATGATCAATCATGTTTGACCACAACTTGAGAGAATCTTTTTCTAGTTAATGATATTGGTGATTAGATTTGTTCGGCCAAAAGTTCAATATAGACCCAATTTTTGTCATAGACCCAATGAACCAATCCTAGCCACTTATTTTTTCATCAAAAATAAAAAAACCCACTTTTCATCTTTTTTTAAAAATTAAATATCCCACACACTGTTAATCGTTACGCAAAACAAAACATACCATCGCGCGGAGAATTAAATTATCTTTCTCTTAGAGGGGCGACGCTATGTACTTTCGACTAGAATTTTTTTTTTTATGATTTTATGAAGTCATATACGCTTTTATGAAATCATATATGATTCGTTATACGAATCATATATGATTTTCGCAATTCATGACTGAAACAAAATTGAAAAAAAGGTTCGACGGAATCACAAATCATATCTGAGTTTAATGAAATTCATATCTGATTTTATGAAAATATATATGATCCGTTTATACAGAATCATATATGATTCGTTATACGAAATCATATATGATTTTTCGTATTCGTAAACTGAAAAAAAAAATTAATAAAAATAATTTCTCGAAGTTTATCGTGTCACCGTCTACTGAAAGATAAAAAAAATACTCGTCGCGATGGTGTATTTTTTGTCGTGTGACGATTTACCGTTTGTAAGATATTTTATTTTTAAAAAAGAGGTGGAAAGTGGGTTTTTTTATTTTTGATGAAAAAATAGATGGTTGAGATTGATTCATTGGATCTATGACAAATAATGGGTCTATGTTGATCTTAACTCGATTTGTTCGTTGCTATTTATAAAGGAACGAGGTGGGTTATTTGCGTTTTGCCGCGGTGTGCGGGAGACTAATGCTGCAACAGATCAATAACTTCAAGAGCTATTTTTGTAAATTGCTAAAAAAACTAAATTAACGATCGTTACTTAGGGCGGTCGTTAAGTAACGTCCGACCTAAGGACTATTTTTGTAAATTATAAAAAATAATAAAAATAAACTAACGATCGTTACTTAACAGCCGTTAGGAGGAAGGGGTATTTTGTATTTTTTTAAAAATGAGTGTAGTTTTCTTAATTTGACACATAGTGCGAGGGGTTATTTCGTAAATACCGGCGGGTTGCGGGTGGGTTTTCGGGACGGGCGGGCGGGTTGCGGGTCGGGTAACAAAAAAAAAATTTTAAAAACCAACAAAAAAAAAAAAAAACAAGGGTGGGTTGTGTGGAGGTGATTTCGGTCGGGCGGGTGGCTTCCGGGTGGGGTCACCCGGCGAGTCGCGAGCCGGGTATCCAGATAAACGTATGTTTACTATAATTTGTAACACTGTACGTAATGGTTATCGCGGTTCTCTTTATCACTTCAACGTCAACTAAAGTATCTCTCTTTAAGGCCAATTGCATGGCAAATGCTCGTAATGATGACCGTGGTCATCCTTTTTTTTAATTAATAAAATTAAAATTTCGTTAATAATTAAAAACATTACACTTATAATTAAAAAATAAATAAAATAACATTACAATAGAATTACTGTTCATTTTGCAGCACCAAATGTATTCCACTAAATCGGCTCTAAGATTTAGATGAGTTTTCGCGTTGTATACCTCTAAAATTTGTAACGCTTCTTCAGGCGTTCGTATGAGATTATCTTCATGATGTTGCTCCTTCGGATAAAATTCGGTGAGATTACCCTTCGTTTTTCTATTATAACATATAAGTTTCTCTCTTGTTATGTTTGACATATTTTACTCAAGCCTAGCCTAGCATCTATAGGTATTCGTCTAAGTGTTAATGTGCACTACCAGCCGGACTTTTCCATATTCGAACAGAGTTTATTATCTAGTGATTATGAGCTTGTACATGGAGATTAAGAGAAGGAAAAGTTGTTCGTGTGTTCGTAAATAAGATGAGCAATAACATATGTGTTTATTTATTCAGCATGATTAATTAAAGAAAATTACTCTAAATTAGATTAAAAAAAGACCTCATATTTGTGATGGTTGGTTCTTAAAAAATGTTTGCAATCTAGAAATAGTTTTTTGTAAAGTGTTCAAGGGGGTTTGTAGATATTTTTATCGACTGATAGAGACATTTTGTAAGACCGAATTTTTTTTACACTAATGTGATTTGTTTGGTTTGATATGAAAAGTGAACCCCCTGATGGACTTTTATTATTTGCGATCGATTGCTTGTTTTGATAAAAATTTGGGTAATCTTTTTTGAATAGATACTTGAAAGACAAAGCTGTCTCTTTAAATAAAAATAAAATCAAAATAGTTTTTTTCGTTGATGAAAATGGGGTAAAAATTTTTTAATAGACATAAATGGGTTAACCATTCCTTAACCCAATCATCTCATTCTAATCAAGTACTTAACATCAAAATAGATTGTAAACTACTCAAACAAAAACGTGTTTTATTTTCTCAAAGAGTAATCGCTACATCCACAAGAAGATTTACAAAAGAGATAATACACACATACACTTGTTATGGCAACTTGGTGATGGACAAATGATGAAAGAGAAAAAGATACAAAATTATTGGTCCAATCACATGCATGTATACTTTGGTCGTGTGTGGATAATTTTTTGTAAAATTTTGATGGATGTAGCATTTTCTATTTTCTAATATTTACATTGTTTAAGACCTTCAAAGATCTTGAAACAAAAATACCCATTAGTGATCTATACATACTGAAACAGATTATAACAAAATATCTGGAGTCTTGAAACCAAAACAAGATCAATACCCAATAAAATTACATATTTTCTTAAAACACAAATTATCAATGCATGATGTACAATGCTCTTAAAACATGCTTTGAGGATATATATAATTATTGAAATTTCCTTGGGGATAAATGCCCCAATTTTTAATTGCTTATATATAGAAAAAAGAATGACATATGTAAATGGGTGTGAGTGTGAACCCATATCAACATTAATAAAGGGTTAAAAGCTTATCCGGAGGGTTAAAAGATCAATCAAGAGTTATCCACCGGGTTCACAACACGCTAGAAGGTCAAAAGTTGCATCTGGAGGCGTCATTTATTATGGTCCAAATTTTCTACACTTTCTACTAGTACTCGTATTAAAAAGTTCTGGGGCCTGCATTGGAAAAGTGATTTTGTAGTGCAAGTTGTTCGATAATTTAGTACTCCCTCCGTCCCAAATTAATTGTCCCTTTTCCATTTTGGGTTTGTCCCAAAGTTTTGTCCCTTTCAATATTGGTGTGAGTATGTAGCAGTGTACCATATTGCCCTTAATGATACTAGAATTACAAACTTTATTCAATGCTTTATTAATTCCATAAGGTAAAATGTCATTTGCAAAAAAGGTAGAAAAAGAATGCAGTAATAATTAGTTTTCTTAATCTCTGTGTTTTTTTGTCCAGGGGGGGAGGTAATTACTTTGGACGGAAGGGAGTAACTCATTTTTAATACGACTTTCTATGAACCTTTTGGCACAAGTTAATAATACAGATTACAGTAAAATAATACAAGATATTATTTTTAACAAAAAACTTACAGCTTCAAAAAAAGGTTTTAAAAAAGCTTCAAAAAAGCTTTTGCCAAACAAGCCCCTAAAAAACAAAACTTATATAACAAAGTATCCAATTTTTTTTACTAGGTTACGATTCTAACCCGCTTTCTGCCCAAAACAAACAAACCACATTTTCGAATTTCTTGGGGTAGTGTTGTAATTAAACGAGGTTCAAGTATCAGTTTTATCTAAGGTTATAAATACCGTGAGGCGTGGCATGGCGGCATGGCCAAGCCTCATGCCTTTACGAGGCATGGCGAGTCATGACGTTTTTAAGGCGTGAGTTAAAGCGGCACATAATATGAAAATATTTATAAATTTATATATTTATATCATATTACAAATATATTGAGTTTACAAAAAGTGTCATATATTATCTTTGCATGTAATCTTTTTCATTTCTATATAAAAATACGATTTTTATCGAAATTGAATTCAAAAAAGCCTCCACGCATCACGTTTTATCGCGCCTTATCACGTTTTTTCAGTCCTCATCTCACGTCAAGCCTTAAGCCCAAGCCTTAGTCTATTGCGTAGCGTGGAGGTCACGCCTCACGTCTTTGCGAGGCCTTAGCAGCACCATGACGCGCCTTTTAGAACCATGGTTTTATCTTATGAACAATTATTTGACCTTCAAGTGTGCCCAATTCAGATTGAAACAGGGCTTCAAAGTGTAATTTTTAAACATTACCTTCGGTTTATGAATTGAAGATAACATAATAAATGGGTCGTGTTTGAGTTTAGTAATTTTTAAACAAGTCAACCCGTGAACCCGTTTAAATATATAAAATTTTAATAAAATAAAAGATATGAAATTTATAAATCTTCTTTTGTACTTATGATCTTTTGTGAAAGCGCATCGGAGAAGAAATGAAGATCGCCACCATAAGATCTTTTGTCTTGGATTAGTGTAATTGCTAACTGTTAAGAACTAACTCAGAACTAAATTGATAGAATGTACTTATATCAGTTTTGTGTGGGTGGGTTCAAAACCTCGTGGATTATTCGACAATGTGTCAGAAACCATGGTTACTAAAAAAAGTACTTATATACATCTATGAATTAGTATTTTAGCTATGGTTTTGAACTCTTGCACATTCCATTCCATACTCGAAACTCATTTAACCTTTTACCAATTTATTTAAACTATTGTTTATGGGTATAGATGGGTTACACATGTTATATGTGTGTAGGTTAGAGTTGAGTCTTTTGACACGATTAATATATGAGTCGTGTTTAGGTTGAGGTTTTACTAACATGTCAACCCGTCAACCCGAATACTATAGGTCGACAAAAATACGACTCGATTTCCACCCCTGCCGGTTATTACGATATGTTTAAATTTTAAGATATGGGTAGCTTTTAAAACTTGTTTATGACACTTACATAATTATATATACCCTAAAGATGGTTTCCTTATTTTTTCATTTTAATATTAGTCTATATCCTAAAGAGTAAAGAGTGAGTAACAGTAGCTACAGTGTTGGGCCTGTAGCTACATTGTTGGGCTTATGGCAGTCAACTTTAAGGGCATAGTTTATTGGGCTCTCATTTTGCCCGGCCCATTTTTTTTTAAATTTTGTTGGCATAAAATAAGGGGGAAATACATTACAAAAGTACCGGTTCAACTTTAAAATAATCGACAGAGTCACAAACGTACAACTCTAGATTGCATTAAACGGTGTCGCCACTAAAAACTATAAGCCTACATATATAACACATATTTATCCAAATCCCATAAAATTATATTTAAAAAAACCCATATAGCAAAAAAAACAAAGCTCTAAACATGAGGCCCAACACATAAGCTCATATAAAAAAAAACAAACTATTAAACATGAGAAAAAAAAATAATAATAAAAAAAATTTAACACCCTGCAACAACGCGCGGGACATAACTCATATAAGAAAAAAAAATCAAAGTATTAAACATGATACCGAAAAAATAAACTCGCACTATTAAACATGAGACCAAAAAAATAAACCCGCACAAAATACAATAAAAAATGTCATGCAGTAACACACGATTGTCATTTAAGGCACACGTAATCCATAAAATTATATTATAAAAAAAAACCCATATAGCCAAAAAAAAGAAACTTTTAACCATGAGGTCTAACACGTAAACCCATATAAGAAAAAAAAAACTATTAAATATGAGACGAAAAAATAAAACCGCTCAAATAAAATATAATAATAATAATGGCTCGAACAACGGCGCGAAAATTTAAACGTCCCGCAGGCAACGCAGGTAAATCTTGCTGGCTTGTTTATCTTAAAGATGGTTCCTTATTTTGTATTTTGTGACTAAATTCAGTTGGGCTCACTCAAGCCTGATTGTGTAGCCCTTTTTGTTTGGTCCAGCCGTCCAGTAGTTTGACTCAAAAGTCAAATATTTGCATGATTAATGCTTGTTTATGTTTATAGAACTAATTTATGACCTTACATCACTTATGTAACTTTCTTAAGTTTATTTATAACATGATCATATCCAACCTTTTATCATAGTCCCACCATTTTCATCAAAACACAGTTTGACTTTCTAACAAGTCACCTGTGCTTATTCAGCTCCATGAATTAAAATAAAGTTCAATTTCTTTATTAATTTAAAGTAATAAGTACTAGTACAACATACAATTTGGGATTATAGCTTGATCTAACAGTGTATACATTAAAATGTACCAATACTGAATGGTAAAATGACAATCACATTTTGAAACACTTCTTTACAAACAATCGTACTTTGGGAGTGTACCAGAGAAAAAACTATTCGATACGAAATGGTTTAAACCAAACTCACTTGACAATAATCAAACAATCAACAATGGCCTGGGAAATATCATAACAAACTCATTGCAATGCACTTGGAAAATAGTGTGGAGAGATATGAGCTTTTTAGATACTTCTGCGCCGAAGTGGCAATTGCTTTCTTGCACGGACCTTGAAAGATCACGTTGAAACGAAATATTAAAAAAAACGAAAAGCTGTCTGAAATAATAAAAAAAAAAAAAAAAAAAAAAAAAAAAAAAAATAAAAAAACAAAAAAAAAAAAAAAAAAAAAAAAAAAGAAAAAAAAAAAAAAAAAAACAAAAAAAACCATACCATAATGGAACATTCGAGTTGAGATATCTCTTAACGGACTTACCTGATCTGTAGTTCACTCGGCTCCTGTTGTGCGCTGATTTGAGATTGCTTCTGGCTCATGCGATCCTCCTAATGCTGGGAAATGGTTTAAATTGTTAAGAATTCATATATAAATAAATAATTTGCCCATAATACAATTTAAAATTTTCAATATTAATGTAAGTATGATTAGTATAAAAACAAACGAAGTTTACCTGGTAAAGAGCTCTTGTGTATTGGATCCTTAGGTTCACTTATATAGTAGCAGACCTATTTCATCAACCTCATAGGGTTCGTCGTGTAGTAAGTAATAAATTATGTAGCAGGAGCTGCATCGGCCCCAATAAACACAGACCCTCCTCACTGGAAAATGCTCTGTGGGAAGCGGGTTATGCTGTATCTTGTATGTTTTAACTTTTCAAACCTTCTAAGCATCCAATATCCTCCGGCAATTCAACAACTCGAATACAACCGCGGAGACTTAACTTTTTTATACAGTTAACCTTACAAATGCTGTTTTGAATATCTTGTAAAAGCTTACAGTCTCTTAAGATTAACTTCTCTAAAGATTCCAATCTGCCAATATCCTCAGGTAACTTCTCAAGAAGCCAACAAGATTTGATTTTCAAAGATTTGAGATGTTTCAACTTACAAATGCTATCTGGAAGACGGGTTATGCCTGTACCTTGTATGTTTAACTCTTTCAAACCTTCTAAGCATCCAATATCCTCCGGCAGTTCAACAACTCGAATACAACCGCGGAGATCAAAACTGTTTATACATTTCATCTTACAAATGCTGTTTGGAATATCTTGTAAAAGCTTACAGTCGTTTAAGATTAGCTTCTCTAAAGATTCTAATCTGCCAATATCAGTAGGTAACTTCTCAAGAAGCCAACAAGATCTGATTTTGAAAGATTTGAGATGTTTCAACTTACAAATGCTATCTGGAAGATCTCTAATCTTTGTAGATGAAAAGATTAGCTCTTCTAGACATTCTAACTGGTCAAGGTCCCAGGGTGCTTCTGTTAAACTACCTTCAAGTGTAAGCTTTTTTATGCCTTGTAAACTACTAATGCTTCTTGAAAAACTCTCATGGTTTATAGAAGCACAGAAACCTATAGAAATAAGCCTTTCAAAATTTCCAAACGATGAAGCTTGATCTTTCACATAACAAGAAAACTGAAACTTTAGAAAATCATTGTCGCAGTGCAATGGGCAAACATCTGTGGGTTCTGCATTCAGATTTAACTCATATACGATACCAACCTCATCTGAATCCAACTCTTTGTCATACACAAACGGACTTACACCTTCCACAACAACTTAAGTCTACGAAAGCAAGCTTTTTCAGATTCCTAACGGGAATTAACATAACCAATTATACCAATTTTTAAAGATTTAACATTTTGTGATTTGGAGTAGTCCATGGTCAAGGGTCCTCAAAATTTGCTTGACTGGGTAGAGCTCTTCGAGCATTAGACTTTCGGCGGGCATTTGAAATTCTACCAAATCATTACACCCATCGAGTATAAGCTTCTCAAGATTCGGAGTACTCCCGAGGTGAAGGGTCTTCAACTTTGAATGACTGATTTTGAGATGCTTGAGAGTCAGACTTTCGGCAGACATTTGAAATTCTACCAAATCATTACTGCCTTCGAGTATTAGCGTCTCAAGATTCAAGCTCTAGACTATCATCAGGCATTTTAAGCTTTACCAAGTCATTACAGCCTTCGAGTATTAGCTTCTCAAGATTCGGAGTAGTCCCAAGGTAAATGGTCTTCAACTTTGAATGACTGAGTATTACCTTCTTAAGATTTGGAGTATACCCGAGGTGAAGGTTTGTCAACTTTGAATCAGTGAGGTCAAGATGTTCGAGCTTTAAACTTTCAGCAGGCATCTGAAGTTGTACTAAATCGTTGCAGCCTTCGAGTACTAGAGTCTTAAGATTTGGAGTATTCCCGAGGTGAAGGTTTGTCAACTTTGAATATTTGAGGCTGAGAAGTTCGAGGTTTAAACTTTCAGCAGGCATTTGAAGTTCTACCAAATTGTTACAGCGTCCGAGATCTAGAGTCTTAAGATTTGGAGTTCGAGGTGAACGTTTATTGAATCTCTGAATTAAGAGGTCAAGATGTTGAGGTTTAACTTTCAGCAGGCATTTGAAATTTTACCAAATTACCGTCTCTGAGTATTAGCTTCTTAAGATTCAGAGTATTCCCGAGGTGAAGGCTTGTCAACTTTGAACTTTTGAGGGTGATATATTTGAGCTTTGAATGACGATCAGCAGGTATATGAAGGTCTCCGAAATCTTTACAATAGTCAATAGTCAACTCCTCAAGTTTTGGAGCCAACCTAAGGTCAAAGGTCCACTCTAACTTTGATACCCGTTCGGAGGAACCTGAGCTTATTTAGAACCTAACATAAGTAAAAAAAAAAACAATTATTTTGGACATGTTATTGGTGCAATGACAAACCAATAGATGTATAAAATCACAATGAATCATGAAAACAACAATTTAACCATCATTCTACCTTTCCTTCTCCAACTTCCCAAAGTTGAACAATATTGCTGCCATGTATGTTAAGTCCAACAAGATTTTTTCCCTGAAATGTATTGGTAACGCGAAAAAAGGAAAACCAATCATTTCATATATTGTAAAGGAAACTTGGAAAGATATTCTCTAACTTCAACAAAATTTCGGGTTTATAACGACGAAGATTGTTATTTTATCTTCCATGACCTATAAAAATAAATCTAAGATCCTTCATTTTTGCTAGACCTTTTATTGCAATTTCAGCACTCAAATCCAGTGACCGTAAGTATAGACATATTGTTTTTTTGGTACCCTGAAATTGAGAAAAAAATGACCATGAAATTTGCTCTCTTAATCAGTTTTTGAGTTAACTACATTTTTAGTCCATGTGATTTGTCGGGTATTTCACAATTTCCAGTCACCACCACAATTCCGGCCACCTTATGCAAAGAAAAATCTCTTTAAGATTAAATTAACACGTTGTAGAATACAACATATGATTAAATTTCAATAAAAACCCTGTCGGAATCCTAAACTTCAAAATGCCCAAAATCACTGAAATACATGGTTTTTTAGAAGAAGAAAATAACTAATCTTTTTATTTTATTTTAATAACTAATCTTTTTATTTTTTTAGAGAGAGAAAGTGAATCTTTGAATGAATTAATGAATTTTTGTCAATCACCCAGATCATCTTCTCTGTTTTTCTAAGGGGCAATTTCACATTATTTTAGATGGAAATATCATATATACCCACACATGCATTAAAAACATTATACATTATGAATTCAATACTTGCATTTTAAGTATATATGAAATTAATCATGAAAGTAGAGTGATATATGAAATTAATTCTTTTTCTAAAGGGTCCCGCGACATGGGCAGATACATGGTTGGCATTTCAAAGCCGTCTAATGAGGAGTTTGAGACAAAAGTAACTCAGGGGATGGTTTTGGATGCTGAGCTTCTGGATTGTGTTTTCAAAGTGCCTATCACTACTATTAAATGTATCCCTTATGGTTGTTGGCTCGCTTTTTCTCAAGTGCTGAAAATTGTTCTTTACAAGGTGGTTGCCCATCTCGACTCTTCTGGATTGGGTTAGATTGTTACTTTTTCCGTTATGCACGCTTCAAGTGTGTAGGCCCAAGAATAGACAAGAACGTAGGTCCATGAATAGAAAACCCTTGCAATAAAATTCAATCATGAAGTCACTGGCTACATGGTGGAAAGATGATGGTATTATAAGGTTAGTTATAATATGTTAGATAGTTCTTGGTTGGGGCCCTTGGGCTAGGGTAGAGGTGATTTCCTAAAGGAGAACACCGGGTAACACCAACATCAGGCAGTGTCTTTGCACGGTTGCGAACGGGTACTTTACGATAGTAGTGAAAGTGTTATCCTCCTCTGGTGTAGCTTCATACTGTGATGATACCATTAAAGCCTTGGAGGCTAAGCATCCTTGCAAGCCACCCTCATCCATGTCGAGCAGCACATTTTCTAAGCCACCCATTGTAGCAGATATTGATAGTGTCTTTAGTTGCATTAAATCGTTCCCTAAAGGTACTTCATGTAGGAGAAATGGTTTGAGGGCACAACATATTTTAGATGCTTTATGTGAAGAATGGTATGCTACTGCCACAAATCTCTTAAAGGTCATTACCTAAGTCGCTAACTTGATATTAGCAAGAAGGTGTCCTCTTATTTTGGTAGAGTTCGTTGCTTCTGCTCGACTGATCCTATCATGCCCTTCCTTAAATCAGATAACGAGAGTCGCCCTATAGTAGTTGGAATTATATAGACGGTTGGTTTCCAAGGTTGCTATGAAAGGTGTGGGTAAAGAAATTTCAAAGTACCTTAGTGATTTTCAATTTGGACTAGGAGTGTCGAGTGGAGCTGATGCTCTTTTACATAACGTCAATAGGGTGTTGAGTGAATATCACAATGATGGGTCTCTTGTAATGCTTACTGTGGACTTTTTGAATGCATTTAACCTTGCGGATAGATCGGAATTACTCCACGAGGTTAGGGTGAGGTGTCCATCTATTTCTTTGTAGATGGATTTGCTTATATGGGCAGACAACGAGATTCTATATATAAGACACACATGTCACTAGGATGTAGCAAGGCGACCCATTGAGACCTCTTCTTTTTGCTCTTGTATTGCACCCGTTAGTACAAAGATCAAAGACAATCGCAAGCTTCTCCTTTATGCTTGGTATCTTGATGATGAGACTATTATTAGAGACTCAAAAAAGGTGGTCATGGTGTTAGACATCATAAGGGTGAGTTATCCAGGTTTGGGTCTTGAACTTAATATCAAAGAGATATCTTGTCTTTCGTGTACTGAGTTCGAAGTTTTTGGGATGGTTTATTTCCTACGAATAGAGCGTTGCAATGATTTGATGTAGACTTCTTCCACATTTAATGGACCCACGGAGGGAGGCTCTTTATGATTCGATTCATGTATGTGAATGGCAAACCTTTTTTTGGTTAAGACTTGTCAAGTCTGTCACGTGGAGATGGACCTTTTTACTTTGACCAAATGATTTGTGGTCGATCGAGAAAACTAGTGGTTTTTTGGAGGGATACGTTTCTTTGGAGACTTACAGTGGCAACTTGCTTCTTTACCTATTCGATTTGGTGGTTTGGGTTTGTACTCGTCAAAAGTGGTTTCCTCTTATGCTTTTGTGACCTCGAGGGCCTAATTTTGGGTGGTACAAGACCACATCTTATGTGAGAGTAGGATATGTGGTATGGATGAGGATTTATGTTTGTGCTCTGGCTGTCTTCGTGATACGATTCTAAGCTTTGGTTTTAGCAGTTTCACTAATAAAGACACCGCCCTCTCTAAATCTCAACAAACACTAGCAAGTGCTCTTTCTAGTGAAGTGATCAAGGATATAGAAGTCCTCTAAAGTCATGACCATGAGACAGAATGCTGTTTTAGAGTGTCTACGTGCACCACATGCTCATGATTTTCTACTAGCTATCCCCATAGACGGGTTAGGTCAGCATATGTCACCGTTGGAATATCATAGTATCCTTAAGTATGCCTCATAAATGATGAGTTATGAGACTGTCGGTTTGGGATTCTTTAAGGAACATGAAGTCCATTTGTAAAGAGCTTCCGTGCTTCATAATACTGAACGCTATTGTTATAGACGTTATTTTTGACTAATTGTAGGTGTGTCGGGATCTCCGCAAGAATAAAAACACTATGAAAGTTTTTTGACTGATAGACCCATCGGATGAAAGACTCCACATTGAGACCGCTAACGTTTGGGTTTTTGGATGGGTAGAAGGGAAAACATGCTTGTGTGGATTGTGACGGGGTTTCATAGTTGTTTTTTTTTTTTTTTTTTTGTTTTATTTTTTTTTTTTTTTTTTTTTTTAGACATGTTGCTTTGAAAGCCGCCTTGTTGCAATTGAATAACACGATTAAAACCAGGCATTGAAATTTCAACACGTGCCTGTTCCTTTGCGTTTTATTACTTTTAGTTTCATTGCACATGAGGCGGTGGAGCTATTCAACAGAGTCCAGCGAGTTATGAAACAAATAATGTTATGCACACTAGATTCCCAACATGTTGTCTTCCAAAGAATTATGTTTTGCAATCCAAAAAAAAAAAAAAAAAAAACGGCTAACGCCACAACTTGATTGCTGTTTCCAATCCCCCACTATGTAAATCTTATTTTGATGATTGAAATACAAAAAATAAAAAAATGTAATACTTAAAAATAGATCAAATAATATCTTTCTATTAAACGGTAAACTTATAATGGAGTTAGAAACTTTGGACAGACCACAATGAAGGTTTCATTTTAGACAAAACTCAGTTTTTTAAATAATTTGACTAAATGAATATCAGCACACCAATAAGAATAAAAAACAAAGTTAACTCTCATTATTAATTAAATTCATATAATTGATTCTTACTGTCGTTCGTCATTTTCATCAATTTTCCTCATCAATCCACAATCGGCTATGTTTGTTAGGTTTATCAGGATACAAACGGCGAACAATATTCTTACCCATTTCTTCTAAATGGTCATGCATCTCCAAGGACCCACTTCCAGAAATAGTTATAAGAGATTTCTGTCAAAGAACTTTAAAAACATATTCAGCATGAAATTCAGGGCTTTCAAGCACTTAATAGCATTTTTTCTTTGTCCCAAACCTTTTAGTATGCATGCAACATCTACATAATTTATTGGTATTCCCTCTCTAGACCATCAAAGCTTAATTCTAGAATTTGCATAGTTTCCACCAACGGAATTTTTTCTAGTCTTTGTATGGTATGTTCCCATACACCCTCATTTTTACCACAGAGTGATGAACCCAAGACCTTTATAGTCAAGGGAAGACCTGATGCATAACGTAAAACTTGTCCTGATAGCTTTTTGTAACTTTAACCGGAAGCTTTATTGGAGCATGCATACTGAAGAGGGCCAATGCTTTCCAATGGGCCAATAACAGATTGAGTTATGAACGAACTTCACTTGGGGGGATGGACAGCACTTGGTCATCTCTTTGGTAATGATAATTCTGCTTCCCTGATTTAACCAGTTAAGTGGCTGCTAACGCCTCAAGCTGTTCTGTTGCGATCCACTCCTCTAAAAAAACAATTATCTTTTACGACTCATATGTCTTTCAACTCATGTTTTTCCATCATTGAAGAGTACAAAAGGAAGCTCTTCTTATTTAAGACATCTTTTAGTATCTGTTTTGTGAAGCTTTGTCAAACCGGGACAACTTAGATTTTGAAACAATGCCCTAACATTCACCAAGCTTTTTTCCTTCGAAATGATTGGAAATTTTATCATAAACAGCTCTGGCTAGAGTTGTCTTCCCCCCACCTCCAATCCCCTTGATTCCGATCATGCGAACATCTTTAGTGCCGATCTCTAACAATGAGAGGACATCACTGATTCGGGTCTCCATGCCCACTAACTTTTCATCAGTGTTCGTAAGAGTGGAATATTTTTTTATGAAAATATCATCAACAATCATTTGGATCAATTTAGATTCATCCCTGTATCATTAAAGATTATATTATTAGCTTGTTCAAAGCCCACATAAACAATCAGGATTCATAACATAAAAGGATTAACAGAGATATGATGAAGAAATTGAATTACCCATTAGCTGTGGCCTTCAACTACCCACCCCGGAAGATTTTGTGCTTTTTCAAAGCCTCTTCCATTTTCCGCAGCCTCTTCTTGCGTGTCGGCAAAAGGCGTTCTTTTACTGACCCAATGTGTTTTCGGACTTGGGGGGCTCCATTTAAAAAAAGGACAGGATAAGCAGTATGCCCGGTCATCTTCTGGACCTCCATATCTTGACAAGCTATCTAGACACCAGACGGGAGACTAGTTCTTGGAGAAGACAATAATGTATAACTTGGAATCCTCAATGGATTTGAGGAGTTGATCGTTGATCCTTTCCCCTTTATCGATTTTCTCATCATCTTTGTAAGTTTCAATGGAATTTCGCTGAAGAGCTTGATAAAGATGGCCAACAAAGTTGTTGCGAGTGTCTTCACCCCTGAAACTTAAATAAACACATTCATCTTTATACAATCATTTCACTTGCTGACGTTGAGCGGACATCTGTAGAATTATGAGTGAAGGAGCGGAGGAGGACATCATTATTTTGGGTTCAGTGAGTTGAAGAATGATCTTTTTTCTGGTGCAGACGATTTTTCTTTTTCTGTTGCAGATGAGTTGGAAGAAGATGCCATTTACTCTTTTTCATTTAAAGTACATTGTCTACATTACATATGTATTTTGTGTGCGTCTATTGAAGTAACACTCGCTATTTTTCGTTCACTCTCTTATTTGCATATACTTTGACACATGTTACTTTTATAATATTTGTCTGCTAATAAATCAGAATGATGTAACTACATAGTTTCCGTTGGTTGCATCAGCTTAAGGTTCAGACACATAGAAAGTATTTCTTAAGACTATCGCGAATTTCATATATAAGGTGTTGTGTTTCCACAAGAAAAGAAATGGACAACGGAAAAAAATATATGCATATTTTCTGTTTAATTTTTTTGACAGTTATTTTGCATTAGATTGAATTGTCTGTATGTTACCGTTTCCGAATTTATATACTCCGTATGTGTTTGTCCAACTTATTGCATGAATTTCATGTCGACATGGTTAATAAACCTCAACTCAAGTTATGTACAAGTTCATCAACAAGCTTATGCATCATTCCACAACAATAAAGTTAATCTATCCATAACACTACAATATAATAAATGACAATGTTATGTTTTTAGTACTTAGTTAGTGAATTGTTAGATTATAGTAATACTTCATTCGTTCGTTATAAAGTATCCTTCATTGTTTCATCATCCCTTAGTCTAATGTATAAACATGGCATGGTTATGAGTTTTTCTGTGATTATGTTTTTTTCAAGAAGTCATTGCTTATAGGGCAATTTTTTAAAACAGATATTACTAAAATAAACTAAAGATTTCGTTATATTAAAAAACGTATATCTTTACCGCATAAGCAAACAACACTTTTAGGACCATCAACCCTTAAGCATCAGCATACATACATAATAAAAAACCACGTACTTTAAGCATATAATTCAGATACCACTTTTTATAAAGGAAACCGGATAACTTTAAGAACAGAAAACCCATATACTTTTGGCATGAATTCTTCTCATCACAGGTTTGAACACGTAGTGGAACAAAGCTCATCTCCAATTGGTTCGCACCTTTGGTAGTGAATTATTGATGGATTCTACCGATTGCTAGGAAGAACAATGTTATATGTATTGTGGGTCGTTTGATTATTGCTGCTTCATCTTATTATATTTGGCAAGAGCGGAATAAGAGGTTAGGTTACACGTGAATGGCTCTAGGAGTGTGGAGCAGTTGGCAAGTGCCATTATTGACTTAGTTAGACTTAAACTTGGTACAATCAAGTTCAAGAGGAATGCTAGGGTTGCTAAACTCAAGACCACATGGAATCTTCTGGCTGATTAAGTCTTTAGTGTTTATTGTTGACGTCTAATTATAAGCTATTGTTATGTTGGTCTTTATTTTATCTTTTATTTTTGTGCTAATAATTAGTGGTTGTCGTGTTTTTGGAGTATGTTTCAAACACGTAGTTTTGAAATGGTCATGGGGGGACCATTTCTTCATGTACTCCATTCCTTTTATTAATTTATTCACCGGGTATAATCCCTTTACCCAAAAAAACAGAAGCCCTCTCATTAGCAGTATGGTTTCATCAGTACTGCAACCCATTGTCAGCACCATTTCATGTTCTTTAAAGTTATAATTAACAAAAGAGAAAAATGCAAATGTGCTCCCTGTGGTTTGTGAAAATTGCAGACTTACTCCCCAACTTTACGAAAATGCAGGCGGCATCCAAGTTTGAAACTTCCATTTGCATTCTGCTCTGGTGGGAGACGAGTGCAATTGCAAGTTTCAATTCACATTGCCATCGTGCTCCATGGCAGGGAGGCACGAGTGCAATGTGAATTGAAAACTTCATTTGCACTCGTCTCCTGCCAGGGGCATGAATTGCAAATGGAAGTTTCAACTGGGGAGGCGCCTGCATTTTCGTAAAGTTGGGGAGTAAGTCTTGAATTTTCACAAACCACAGGAGCACATTTGCATTTTTTTCTTTTGTTAATTATTAACTTTAAAGAATCATGAAATGGTGCTGACCAATGGGTTGCATACTGATGAAACCATACGCCTTAAATGAGAGGGCTTCTGTTTTTTTGGGGTAGTACAGGGATTTATACGGGAATAAATTAATAAAAAATGAGATTGAGTACATGATGAGATGTATGGTCATGAGCCATTTCCTAAAACTACGTGTTTTGAACATACTCAAAAACGATACAACCACAACTAATTGAAGCAAAAAAATAAAAAGAAAATAAAGACCAAATAACAATTGGCTATATAATTAGAATCGTCAACAATACCCAACTAAAAGTCTTAGTCAGCCAGAAGGTTTCCAAACTGTGGTCTCTTGTTGTTTAGCAACCCTAGCATTCCTCTTTGAACTTGATTGTACTAGGTTTAATAAGTCTAACTAAGTCAATAATGGCACTTGCCAACTGCTCCACACTCCTAGAGCCATTCACGTGTAACCTAACCTCTTATTCCGCTCTTGCCAAATATAATAAGATGAAGCAGCAATAATCAAACGACCCACAATACATATAACATTGTTCTTCCTAGCAATCGGTAGAATCCATCCCATAATGTCACTCCAAAGGTGCGAACCGATTGGGAGATGAACTTTGTTCACTGCGATGTTCCAAACCTGTGATGAGAAGTTACATGCAAAGGTATATGGGTTTCTTTATGGGTTTCTGTTGCTTAAAGGTATATGGGTTTCTTTATAAAAAGTGGTTTCTGAATTATGATGCTTAAAGGTACGTGGTTTTTATTATGATATGGTTGCTGATGCTTAAGGGTTGATGGTGCCTAAAAGTGTTGTTGTTTATGCTGTAAAGATATACTGTTTTAATATCACGAAATCTTTAGTTTATTTTTATTAATATCTGTTTTAAAAATTGCTATAAGCAATGACTCTAGAAAAAACATAATTACATAAAAACTCATAACCATGCATGTTTATACATTTAGCAATAAGGTATGAGAAACAATGAAGGAGTATATCTACGAATGAAGTATACTTATAATCTAACAAATTCACTAAACTAAGTACTACAAAACATAACATGTAATTTATTATATTGTAGTTTATGGTATTGATTAACTTGTATTTGTTGTGGAATGATGCATAAGCTTGTTGATGAACTTGTACATAACTTGAGTTGAGGTTTATTAACACGTCGACATGAAATTCATGCAATAAGTTGGACAAACACAGACGGAGTATATAAATTCGGAAACGATAACATACAGACAATTCAATCTAATGCAAAATAACTGTAAAAAAAATTAAACAGAAAATATGCATATATTTTTTTCCGTTGTCCATTTCTTTTCTTGTGGAAACACAACACCTTATATATGAAATTCTCGATAGTCTTAAGAAATACTTTCTATGTGTCTCAACCTTAAGCTGATGCAACCAACGGAAACTATGTAGTTACATGATTCTGATTTATTAGCAGACAAATATTATAAAAGTAACATGTGTCAAAGTATATGCAAATAAGAGAGTGAACGAAAAATAGCGAGTGTTACTTCAATATAGACGCACACAAAATACATATGTAATGTAGACAATGTACTTTAAATGAAAAAGAGTAAATGGCATCTTCTTCCAACTCATCTGCAACAGAAAAAGAAAAATCGTCTGCACCAGAAAAAGAAGAATCATCTTCAAACTCATCTGAACCCAAAATAATGATGTCCTCCTCCGATCCTTCACTCATAATTCCAGAGGTGTCCGCTTCAACTTCAGCAAGTGAAATGAGGTTTAAATATGATGTGTTTTTAAGTTTCAGGGGTGAAGACACTCGCAACAACTTTGTTGGACATCTTTATCAAGCTCTGCAGCGAAATTCCATTGAAACTTACAAAGATGATGAGAAAATCGATAAAGGGGAAAGGATCAATGATAACTCCTTCAAATCATGAGGATTCCATGTATACTTTGTCTTCTCCAAGAACTATGCTTCTTCGTCTTGGTGTCTAGATGAGCTTGTCAAGATTATGGAGTGTCAGAAGATGACCGGGCATACTGCTTATCCTGTCTTTTTTGATGTGGAGCCCACCCAAGTCCGAAAACAAATTGGGGCAGTAAAAGACGCCTTTGCCGAACACGAAAAGAAGGAGGCTGCTGGAAAGGTAAATTGAGGGGAGAGAGATAGGTGAGAAAAGACTGGTAGTAGTAGGGAGAATGAGAATGAGAGTAGATTTAAGGGGGATTGAGGAGGAAGAGAAGAAAAGAAATAAGAGTGTAAGGGGGTAGAAGGTAGATTAGAGGGAGTTGACGGAGGTGTGATAGAGACGGGGAGCGGAGATGGGTAGGGGGGAGGGGAGGAGAGAAGAAGAGGGGGGATGAGGCTGAGGGAGTGTGGGTGGAGTCGAGTTAGATGGGTAAGATTGGGGAGTAGAGGTTAGTGAGGAGGGGGGGGGAAAGAGCGGGATGAGGTGTAGTTATATGCTGGAGGAAGAGAGGATAAGAAGGACAGAAGATAGGAGAGGTGACAGTGAGAGGTAGGGAAAGTCGAGTAGGGAGAGTTGGGGGGGATGAGATGGAGACAAGAATGGAGAGGCTTTGAAAGAAGCATCAAATCTTGCCGGGTGGGAGTTGAAGGCCACAGCTAATGGGTAATTCAATTTCTTCATCATATCTCTGTTAATCCTTTTATGTTATGAATCCTGATTGTTTATGTGGGCTTTGAACAAGCTAATAATATAATCTTTAATGATACAGGGATGAATCTAAATTGATCCAAATCATTGTTGATGCTATTTTCATAAAGAAATATTCCACTCTTTCGAACGCCGATGAAACGTTAGTGGGCATGGAGACCCGAATCAGTGATGTTCTCTCATCTTTAAAGATTGGCACTGAAGATGTTCGCATGATCGGAATCAAGGGGATCGGAGGTGGGGGAAAGACAACTCTAGCCAGAGCTGTTTATGATCAAATCTCCAATCATTTCGAAGGAAAAAGCTTTGTTGAAAATGTTAGGGCAGTTTCAAAATCTAAGTTGTCCGGTTTGACAAAGCTTCAAAAACAGATACTAAAAGATGTCTTAAATAAAGAAGACTTCCTTTTTAGTACTCTTCATGATGGGAAAAACATGTTGAAAGACATGATGAGTCGTAGAAAGATAATTGTTGTTTTAGATGATGTGGATCGCAAAGAACAGCTTGAGGCGTTAGCAGGCCAGCTTAACTGGTTTAAATCAGGAAGCAGAATTATCATTACCACAAGAGATGACCAAGTGCTGTCATCCCACCAAGTGAAGTTCGTTCATAGTCATCTGGTATTGCCCAGGGAAGCGATATTTGGCTCTCCAGTTTGGCATGCATTTACAATTAAAGCTTCGGTTTTGAAAGTTACAAAAAGCTATCAGGACAAGTTTTACGTTATGCATCAGGTCTTCCCTTGACTATAAAGGTCTTGGGTTCATCACTCTGTGGTAAAAATGAGGGTGTATGGGAACATACCATACAAAGACTAGAAAAAATTCCGTTGTGGAACACACTATGCATATTCTAGAATTAAGCTTTGTGGTCTAGAGTGGGAATACCAAGAATATTTTTAGATGTTGCATGCATACTAAAAGGTTGGGGCAAAGAACATGCAATTAGAGTGCTTGAAAGCCGTGGATTTTATGCTGAAAATGGTTTAAGAGTTCTTCAGCAGAAATCTTTTAACTATTTTTCTGGAAGTGGGACTCTCCCTCCTTGGGGATGCATACCATTTTGAAAAGAAATGGGGTTAAGAATTATTGTTCGGTTGTAATCCTATAAACCTAACAAACATAGCCGATTGTGGATTGATGAGGAAATTGAAGATATATTGACTAACGACCAGGTAAGAATCAAGTTAGTATGATTTAATAAAAATGAGAGTTAACTATGTTTTTTATCCTTATGGTTTGCTGGATATTTCATTTTTGGTCCAATTATTTAAAAACTGAGTTTGTCTAAAATGAAACATTCATTGCGGGTTCGGTCCAAAGTTTCTAACTCCGTTATATGTTTGACCGTTTAATAGAAAGATATTATTGTCTTTTTAAGTATTACATTTTTTTATTTTTTTTGTAGTTTCAATCCATCAAAATAAGATTTACATAGTGGTGGGATGGTAAACGAGCAACAAGTTGTGGCGTTAGTCCTTTTGGATTGCAAAACTAATTCTTTGGAAGACAACATTTGTGAATCTAGGTGTCATAACATTATTGTTCATAACTCACTGGACTCTGTTGAATGCTCCACGCCTCATGGAATGATATAAAAGTATTAAACGCGAAAGGAATAAGCACGTGTTGATTTCAATGCATGTTTTATCGTGTTTGTCAATTTGCACAAGGCGGCTTTCAAAGCAACATGTCCAACTATGAAACCCCGGTCACATCCACACAAGCATGTTTCCCTTCTACCCATCCAAAAACCAAAACGTTAGGCGGTCTCAATGTGGATCTTTCATCCGATGGGTCGATCAGTCAAAAATTTCATAGGTGTTTTTTCTTGGCGGAGATCCCGACACACCTACATAAGTCAAAAATAACGTCTATAACTATATCGTGTCAGTAATTGAGCACGGAGGGGTAATAAAAAAATAGCTCTTTTACAATGGACTTCATGTTCTTAAGGAATCCAAACGACCAGTCTGGGCATATACTCATCAATTTATGAGGCGATACTTTAGGATACTATGATATTCCAACGGTTGACTATGGCTGAACCTAAACCCGTTATGGGGATAGCTAGTAGATAAAAAAATCATGAGCATGTGTGCACGTAGACACTCTAAAACAGCATTCTGTCTCATGGTCATGACTTTAGAGGACTTCTATATCCTTGATCACTTCACTAGAAAGAGCACTTGCTAGTGTTTGTTGAGATTTAGAGAGGGCGGTGTCTTTATTAGTGAAACTGCTAAAACCAAAGCTTAGAATCGTATCACGAAGACAGCCAGAGCTAAACATAAATCTCATCCATAACATATCCTACTCTCCATAAGATGTGGTCTTGTACCACCCTAAAATTAGCCCTCGAGGTCACAAAAGATAAAGAGGAACCACTTTTGACGAGTACAAACCCAAACCACCAAATCGAATAGGTAAAGAAGCAAGTTGCCACTGTAAGTCTCCAAAGAAAGATCCTCCAAAAACCACTATGTTCTCGATCGACCCACGGAATCATTTGTCAAAGTAAAAGGTCGCATCCTCCACGTGTAAGGTTTGACAAGTTTAACCAAAAATGAGTTTTGCATTGACAATTCATGATCGAATCATAAAGAGCTCCCTCCATGGGTCATGTAAATGTGGAAGAAGACTCATCAAATCAATTGTACGTCTCTATTCGGTAGGAAATAAACCCTCACAAAACTTCGAACCATTGCACGAAAGACAAAATATCTCGATATTAAGTTCAAGACCCAAACCTGGATAACTCACCCTTATGATGTATAACACCATGACCACCTTTTTTGAGTCTCTAATAATAGTCTCATCATCAAGATACCAAGCATAAAGGAGAAGCTTGCAATTGTCTTTGATCTTTGTACTAACGGGTGCAATACAAGAGCAAAAGAGAGGGTTTTCTCAATGGGTCGCTTGTACATCTTAGTGACATGTGTGTCTTATTATAGTAATTCTCTGTTGTCGGCCATATAGCACAATTCCCATCTACAAAGGAAAATTGATGGACGCCTCACCCTAAACCTTCGTGGAGTTGGGTAATGCCGGATCTATCGCAAGGTTAATGCATTCCAAAAGTCAAGTAAGCATTACAAGAGTGAGACCCATCATTGTGAAATTCAACTCAACACCCTATTGACGTTATTAAATGAGATCAGCTCCATCGACACTCCTAGTCCCAAATTGAAAATCACTAAAGGTACTTTGAATTTCTTTACCCACACTTTCATAGCAACTTTGAAACCAACGGGTCTATATATTCCACTCTATAGGGCGACTCTGTTATCTGATTTTGAAGGAAGGGCATGTTAGGATCAGTCGTAGCAGAAGGCAACGAACTCTACCAAAATAATGAGGAACACTTCTTGCTAAAATCAAGTTAGCGACTTTAGGTAATGACCTTTAAGAGGATTTGTGGCTAGTAAGAGTAGCATACCATTCTACAACATAAAAGCATCTAAATTATGTTGTTGCCCTCAAACCATTTTCCTATGAAGTTACCTTTAGGGAACGATTTAATGCATCTAAAAGACTTATAATATCTGTACAATAGGTGGCTTAGAAAAATGTGATGCTCGACATGGATGAGGGGGCTTAGCAAGGATGATTAGCTCCATAGGCTTTAAATGGTCTTTCTCACAGTATGAAGCTCACCAAAGGAGGATAACATCTTTCACTACTATCGTAATACCGTCGCACCGTGCAATGACCTGCCTGTTGGTTGGTGTTACCCGGTGTTCTCCTATAGGAAATTCACCTTCTCTAGCCCAAGGGCCCCAACCAAGAACTATCTAACATATTATAACTAACCTTATAATACCATCATCTTTCCACCATGTAGCCAGTGACTTCATGATTGAATTTTATTGCAAGGGTTTTCTATTCATGGACCTACGTTCTTGTCTATTCTTGGGCCTACACACTTGAAGCGTGCATAACGGAAAAAGTAACAATCTAACCCAATCCAGAAGAGTCGAGATGGCAACACCTTGTAAAGATCACATTTTCAGCCTGAGGCACAAGCTGAGCCAACAACCATAAGGGATACATTTAATAGTAGTGATAGGCACTTTGAAAACACAATCCAGAAGCTCAGCATCCAAAACCATCCCCTGAGTTACTTTTGTCTCAAACTCCTCATTAGACGGCTTTGAAATGCCAACCATGTATCTGCCCATGTCGCGGGACCCTTTAGAAAAAGAATTAATTTCATATATCACTCTACTTTCATGATTAATTTCATATATACTTAAAATGCAAGTATTGAATTCATAATGTATAATGTTTTTAATACATGTGTGGGTATATATGATATTTCCATCTAAAATAATGTGAAATTGCCCCTTAGAAAAACAGAGAAGATGATCTGGGTGATTGACAAAAATTCATTAATTCATTCAACGCTTCACTTTCTTCTCTAAAAAAAATTAAAAGATTAGTTATTAAATAAATAAAAAGATTAGTTATTTTCTTCTAAAAAATCATGTATTTTAGTGATTTTGGGCATTTTGAAGTTTAGGATTCCGACAGGGTTTTTATTGAAATTTAATCATATGTTGTATTCTACAACGTGTTAATTTAAAGAGATTTTTCGTTGCATAAGGTGGCCGGAATTGTGGTTTGGTGATGGAAATTGTGAATTACCGAAAATCCACATGGACTCTAAAATGTAGTTAATCAATAAAACTGATTAAGAGAGCAAATTTCATGGTCATTTTTTTCTCAATTTCAGGGTACCAAAAAAACAATATGTCTATACTTACGGTCACTGGATTTGAGTGCTGAAATTGCAATAAAAGGTCTAGCAAAAATGAAGGATCTTAGATTTATTTTTATAGGTATGAGAAGGAAATTACAATCTTCGTCGTTTAAACCCGAAATTTGTTGAAGTTAGAGAATATCTTCCAAGTTCCTTACAATATATGAAATGGATTGGTTTTCCTTTTACGAGTTTACCAAATACATTTCAAGGAAAAAATCTTGTTGGACTTGAAATGTATAAGAGTAATATTGTTCGACTTTGGGAAGATGGAGAAGAAAAGGTAGAAGAATACTGGTTGATTTGTTGTTTTGCATGATACATTATGATCCTATATATCCATTGGTTTGTCATAGCACCAATATTAATTGTTTTTTGTACTTATGTTAGGTTCTAAATAACCTCAGGTTGCTCAGAATCAGGTCTTCAAAGTTGAGGACCTTTGACCTTAGGTTTGCTCCAAATCTTGAGCGGTTGACTATTGACTATTGTAAAGAGTTGGAGACTTATTACCTGCTGATCGTCTTTCAAAAGCTCAAATATATCACCCTCCAAAGTTCTCAAAGTTGACAAGCCTTCATCGGGAATACTCTGAATCTTAAGAGCTAATACTCAGAGCGGTAATTTTGGTAAAATTTCAAATAGCCTGCTGAAAGTTTAAACTCGAAATCTTGCCCTCAGTATTCGAGTTCAAAACGTTACCTCTGGGGGAATACTCCAAATCTTAGGACTCTAGATCTCGGTACGCTTGTAACAATTTGGTCGAACTTCAAATGGCTGCTGAAAGTTTATACCTAGAACTTTCAGCCTCAAATATTCAAAGTTGACAAATCCTTCACCTCGGGAATACTCAAATATTAAGGACTCTGTACTCTTGAATGGCTGCAACGAATTTAGTACAATCGCTGCCTGCCTGAAAGTTTAAAGCTCGAACATCTTGACCTCACTCATTCAAAGTTTACAAACCTTCTCCTAGGGAATACTCCAAATCTTAAGAAGCTAAAACTCAGTCATTCAAAGTTGAAGACCCTTCACCCGGGTGTTTACTCGGTTATCTTGAGGACCTACTAACGAAGGCCAGTAATTAGATCTTGGTAAAGCTTAAAATGCCTGATGATAGTCTAGAGCTTGAATATCTCACCATCAGTCATTCAAAGTTGAAGACTCTTCACCTTGGGAATACTCCGAATCTTGAGACGCTAATACTCGAAGGCTGTAATTTGGAAGAATTTCAATTGTCTGCCGAAAGTCTGAATCTCAAGTATGTCAAACTCAGTCATTCTAAGTTGAAGACCCTTCACCTCGGGAGTACTCCGAATCTTGAGAAGCTTATACTGGATGGGTGTAATGATTTGGTAGAATTTCAAATGCCCGCCGAAAGTCTAATGCTTGAAGAGCTCTACCTCAGTCATTCCAAGTTGAGGACTCTTGACCTTGGGCTGACTCCAAATCTAAAAAAGTTAAATCTTGAAAATTGTTATGATTTGGTAGATATAAATGCTCCGGTTGGATATCTGAAAAAGCTTGCCTTCGTAGACTTAAGTTGTTGTGGGAGGTTTGAGTCTTTTGTGTATGACAAAGAGTTGGATTCAGATGAGGTTGGTATCGTATATGAGTTAAATCTGAATGCAGAACCCACAGATGTTTGCCCATTGCACTGCGACAATGATTTTCTAAAGTTTCAGTTTTCTTGTTATGTGAAAGATCAAGCTTCATCGTTTGGAAATTTTGAAAGGCTTATTTCTATAGGTTTTTGTGCTTCTATAAACCATGAGAGTTTTTCAAGAAGCATTAGTAGTTAAGGCATAAAAAAAGCTTACACTTGAAGTAGGTTTAACAGAAGCACCCTGGGCCCTTGACCAGTTAGAAATGTTTAGAAGAGTAAATCTGATTTCTCTACAGATTAAGAATCTTTCGATAGCCATTTGTAAGTTGAAAAACATCCTCAAATCTTTCAAAATCAGATCTTGGGTTTGGCTTCTTGAGGAAGTTACTACTGATATTGCAGATTAAGAATTCTTTAGAGAAGCTAATCTTAATCGACTGTAAGATTTTACAAGATATTCCAAACAGGATTTGTTAAAGATGAAATGTATAAACAGTTTTGATCTCCGCGGTTGTATTCGAGTTGTTGAACTGGCGGAGGATATTGGATGCTTAGAAGGTTTGAAAGAGTTAAACATACAAGGTACAGGCATAGCCCGTCTTCCAGATAGCATTTGTAAGTTGAAACATCTCAAATCTTTTAAAATCAAATCTTGTTGGCTTCTTGAGAAGTTACCTGAGGATATTGGCAGATTAGAATCTTTAGAGAAGTTAATCTTAAGAGATGTAAGCTTTTACATGATAGTCCAAACAAGCATTTGCTTAAGGTTAAACTGTATAAAAAAGTTAAGTTCCGCGGTTGTATTCGAGTCGTTGAATTGCAGGAGGGATATTGGGATGCTTAGAAGGTTGTTGAAAGAGTTAAAAACATACAAGATACAGGCATAACACGTCTTCCACAGTAGCATTTTCCAGTGAGAGGTCTGTGTATTATTGGGCCGATGGCAGCCTTCATGATACATATGATTTTTTTACTTACGCACGGACGAAACCTATGTGTTGATGAAATAGTCTGCTACTTATTAATATTGAACCAAAGGGATCCAATACATGAGAGTATTTACCAGGTCCTTCTTTGTTTTTATACTAATCATCTTCTTACTTTAGTATTGAAAATTTTAAGATGATATGGCAATTTTGTTATTTATTATGATTCTAACAATTTAACCATTTCCAGCAATTAGGAGGTCGGATGAGCTGGAAGCAATCTCCAATCAGCGCACAACAGTGAGCCGAGTGAACTCAGATCAGGTAAGTCGTTAAGAGATTTCTCAACTCGAATGGTTTCCATTATGGTATGGTTTATCAGACAGCTTTTGCGTTTTTTTTAATATTTTGTTTCAACTTCATCGTTCAAGGTCGTGCAAGAAGCAATTGCCACTCGGCTCAGAAGGTGATCTAAAGCTCATATCTCTCCACATCTATTTTCAAGTGCATTGAAATGAGTTTTTTATGATTATTTCCCCAGGCATTGTTGATTGTTGATTATTGTCAAATGATTTTGGTTAAATCAATTTCGGTCATCTGATAGTTTTCTCTGGTACACTCCCAAGTTCGTTTGTTGTTAAAGTATTGTTTCTAAACTATGATTGTCATTTTACCGTCAGTAGTAGTACTTTTTCTTAATGTATACACTGTTAGGCTTCAACCTCTAATCCAACTGGATGCTGTACTTAGTACATAATACTTTTACATCAATAAAGGGAATTTGAATGTTATTTTTTAATTCATGGAGAGCTTGAATAAGCACAGTTGACTTGTTAGTAAGATCAAACTGTGTTTTGATGAAAATGGTGTACTATGATAAAGTTGGTATGATCATGTTATATTAAATTAAGAAAAGTTACATAAGTTAGATGTAAGGTCATAAATTAGGTTCTTTTAAACCCATAACAAGCGTAATCATGCAAATATTTGACTTTTGAGTCAAACTACTGGACGGCTGGACCAAACAAAAAGGGCTACACAATCAGGCTTGAGTGAGCCCAACTGAATTTAGTCACAAAATGACAAAATAAGGAAACCATCTTTAAGATAAACAAGCAAGCAAGATTATCCGGTTGCTCGTTGTGGGGACGTTAAATTTCGGACCGTGGTTGGAGCCATTTTATTAATATTATTGTTATTTTGAGCGGGTTTATTTTTTTCGGTCTCCATATTTAATAGTTTTTTGTTTTTTCTTATTGGTGTTTACGTGTGAGCCTCTGGTTAAAAGTTTCTTTTTTTTGGCTATATGGTTTTTTTTTCATATAATTTTTATGGGTTTATTCGATATTTATTGTGCCTTAAAGAACAATGCGTGTTACTGCAGGGTCTTTTTTTCTTGTATTTTGTGCGGGTTTATTTTTATAGGTTCATTGTTTAATGTGCGTTTTGTTTATTTTTTCGGTTCATGTTTAATACTTTGGTTTTTTTTTCTATCTGAGTTTATGTCCCCGCGCGTTGTTGCCAGGGTGTTAAATTTTTCTTTTTTTTTTCAAATTATTATTTTTTTTTCTCCATGTTTTAATATGTTTGTTTTTTTTTATATGAGCTTATGTGTCTGTTGCCTCATGTTTAGAGCTTTGTTTTTTGTTGCATATGGGTTTTTTTTTAATATAATTTTATGGGTATTGGATAAATATGGTGTTATATATTTAGGCTTATAAGTTATAGTGGCGTATAAAATGACACCTGTTTAATGTAATCTAGAGTTCGTACTGTTTGTGACTTATCGTTTATTTTAAAGTTGAATCGGTACTTTGTAATTTCTATTTTTATTCATCAAAATTTTAAAAAAAAAAAAAAAAAAAAAAAAGGGCGGGCAAAATGACGAGCCAAATAAAACTGCACTAAAGTTAAGGCCATAAGTCCCACACAATGTAGTACAGGCCAAACATGTGCTACTGTTACTCACTCTTTAATCTTTAGATATACATTAATATTAAAAATGGGACAAAATAAAGGAAACCATCTTTAGGATATAATATTTATGTATGTGTCATAAACAAGTTTTTAAAATGGTACCTATATCTTAAAAAGTATTAAACATAAGTAATAACGCAGGGGTGTGGAATGGGAAATCGAGTCGTATTTTTGGCGACCTTATGTTATTCTGGGTTGGACGGGTTGTCATGTTAGTAAAACTTCAACCTAAAACGACCCATATATTAATCGTATTTCAAAAGACTAACTCTAACCTCACTCTTATACATGTGTAAACCCATCTATGACCCGTATAAAACATGTTTAAATAAATTGGTTAAAAGCGTTAATGAGTTTGCGAGTTGGAGAGTGGAACTGTGCAAGTGTTCAAACCATAGCTATAAATACTAATTCATAGATGTATATAAGTACCTTTTTTTTTTAGTAACCATGGTTTCTGACACATTGTCGAATAATCCACGAGGTTTGAACCACCGCCACAACAAACTTGTATATAAATACATTTATCATATTAGTTCTTAGCAGTTCTTAACAGTTAGCAATTACACTAATCCAAGACAAAAGATCTTATGGTGGCGATCTTCATTTCTTCTCCGATGCGCTTTCACAAAAGATCATAAGTACAAAAGAAGATTTATAAATTTCATATCTTTTATTTTATTAAAATTTTATATATTTAAACGGGTTCACGGGTTGACTTGTTTAAAAATTACTAAACTCAAACACGACCCATTTATTATGTTATACTTTCAAATTCATAAACAGATGGATTTATTAAACTTTGAAGCCCTGTTTCAATCTGAATTGGGCACACTTGAAGGTCAAATAATTGTTCATAAGATAAAACCATGGTTCTAAAAGGCGCGTCATGGTGCTGCTAAGGCCTCGCAAAGACGTGAGGCGTGACCTCCACGCTACGCAATAGAAACTAGGCTTGGGCTTAAGGCTTGCACGTGAACAATGGAGGACTGAAAAATACGTGATAAGGCTGCGTAAAATAAAATACATGATGCGTGGAGGCATTGTTTTGAATTCATTTCGATAAAAATCGTTTTTAGTTGTTAGGTTTTATATTAGAAAATGAAAAAGATTACATGCAAAGATAGTTTCTTGACTTTATTCCTTATGTATGACATTTTTTGTAAACTCAGTATATTTGTAATATGATGTAAATATATAAATTTATATATATTTTCATATTTTGTGCCGCTTTAAGTCACGTCTTAAAAATGTCATGACTCGCCATGGCTCGCAAAGGCAGGAGGCTTGTACATGCCCACATGCACCGCCTCACGGTTATTTATTAACCTGAGTAAAACTGATACTGGAACTCGTTTAATTAAACACTACCCCAAGAAATTCGAAAATGTGGTTGGTTGGTTTTGGGCAGGGGAAAGCGGGGTTAGAATCGTAAAACCTAGTAAATAAAATGGATTACTTGGTTATATAGTTATTGTTTTTTAGGGGCTTGTTTGGCAAAAGCTTTTTTGAAGCTTTTTTAAAACCTTTTTTTGAAGCTGTAAGTTTTTTGTTAAAAATAATATCTTGGTTTATTTAATGTATTTGTAGTTATTAAACTTTGTCCAAAAGGTTCATAGAAAGTCGTTTAGAAAATGAGTTACTCCCTCCGTCCTAAAGTAATTAACTCCTGACAAAAAAACACAGAGTTTAAGAAAACATAATTATTACTGCATTCTTTTTCTTACTTTTTTGCAAAATGACAGTTTTACCCTTATGGAATTAATTAAAGCTTTGAATAAAGTTTGTAATTTCTAGTATCATTAAGGGCAATATGGTAAACTTGCTACATTACTCACAACTATATTTGAAAGGGGACAATAACTTTGGGACAACCCAAAATGGAAAGAGGGACAATTAATTTGGGACGGAGGGAGTAATAAATTATCGTTACAACTTGCACTACAAATCACTTTTCCAATGCAGGCCCCAGAACTTGTTTAATACGAGTACTAGTAGAAAGTTTAGAAATTTGGACCATATATATATGACCCTCCAGATGCAACTTTTGACCTTCTAGCGTGTTGTGAACCCGGTGGATAACTCTTGATTGATCTTTTAACCCTCCGGATAAGCTTTTAACCCTTTATTAATGTTGATATGGGTTCACACTCACACCCATTTTCATATGTCATTCTTTTTTCTAAATATAAGCAATTAAAAATTGGGGCATTTATCTCCAAGGAAATTTCAATAATTATATATATCCTCAAAGCATGTTTTAAGAGCATTGTACATAATTTGATTGATAACTTGTGTTTTAAGGAAATATGTAATTTTATTGGGTATTGATCTTGGTTTGGTTTGAAGACTCCAGATATTTTGTTATAATCTGTTTCAGTATGTATAGATCACTGATGGGTATTTTTGTTTCAAGATCTTTAAAGGTCTTAAACAATGTATATTGAAAATAGAGAAATGCTACATCCATCAAAATTTTACAAAAAATTATCCACACAATGACATGGCATGTGAGTTGGACCAATAATTTTGTATGCTTTTTCTCTTTCATCATTTTCATCACCAATATTTGCATAACAAGTGTATGTGTGAATTTCTTTTTGTAAATCTTTTGTGGATGTAGCATTACTCTTGAAAATAAAACACGGTTTTGTTTGAGTAGTTACAATCTATTTGATGTTAAGTAGCTTGAGTTAGAATTAGATGATATGGGTTAAGGAATGGTTAACTCCATTTATGTCTATTAAAAGTGTTCTACCCATTTTCTAACGAAGAAAAAAATATTTGATTTTTTATTTAATTGAGAGAAAGCTTTGTCTTTTTCACGTAGTCTATTAAAAAAGATTACCATCTTTTTTATCAAAAAAAACTAAGCAATCGATCGCATAATAATAAAAGTCCATCATGGGGTTCACTTTTCATATCAAACAAAACAATCACATTAGTGTATAAAAAATTCGGTCTTACAAAATGTCTCTATCAGTCGCATAAAAAATATCTACATACCCCCTTGAACACTTTTCAAAAAACTATTTCTAGATTGCAAAACATTTTTAAGAAGCCAACCATCATAATATGAGGTCTTTTTTTAATCTAATTTTAGAGTATTTTCTTTAATTAATCATGCTGAATAAATAAACACATATGTTATTGCTCATCTTATTTACGAACACACGAACAACTTTTCCTTCTCTTAATCTCCATGTACAAGCTCATAATCACTAAATAATAAACTCTGTTCGAATATGGAAAAGTCCCGGCTGGTAGATGCACATTAACACTTTAGCGACGAATACCTATAGGATGCTAGGATAGGCTTGAGTAAAATATGTAAACATAACAACGAGAGAAACTTAGATTTATATGAAAAAGTAAGGGTAATCCTCACCGAATTTGATCCGAAAGGTAGCAAACATATGAAGCTAAATCTCATACGAACGCCTGAAGAAGCGTTACAAATTTTTAGAGGTTAGTACTACGCGGAAAACTCATCTAAATCTTAGAGACGATTTGTGGATGCATTGGTGCTTTGCTGCAAAATGAACAGTAATTCTATTGTAATGTTATTTTATTTATTTTTTAATTATAAGTGTAATGTTTTTAATTATTAACGAAATTTTAATTTTATTAATTAAAAAAAAGGATGACCACGGTCATCATTACGAGCATTTGCCATGCAATTGGCCTTAAACGTGCTTTGTGCTTGGGTTTGTCTCTAAACTAACGGTACCATTGGCGTAGTGGAGAGATGGGGAGAAGGGAGTACTTTAGTTGACGTTTGAATGATAAAGAGAACCGCGTAAAACCATTACGTCAGTGTTACAAAATATAGTAAACATACGTTTTTCTCGGATACCCGGCCCACGACTCACCGGTGACCCGACCTGAAACCCACCCGTTCGACCCGGAAATCACTCTCACACAACCCACCCGTTTACCCGACCCGCAACCCATCCGTCCGACCCAAAAACTCACCCGCAACCCGTCGGTATTTACGAAATACTTTCTCGCACTATGTGTGAAATTACGAAAACTACACTCATTTTTAAAAAAATACAAAATACCCCTTCCTCCTAACGGCTGTTAAGTAACGATCGTTAGTTTATTTTTATTATTTTTTATAATTTACAAAAATAGTCCTTAGGGTCGAGCGTTACTTAACGAACGCTAAGTAACGATCGTTAATTTAGTTTTTTTAGCAATTTACAAAAATAGCTCTTGAAGTTATTGATCTGTTGCAGCATTAGTCTCCCGCACACCGCGGCAAAACGCTAATTACACCACCTCGTTCCTTTATAATAGCAACGAACAAGATCGAGTTAAGATCAACCATAGACACAATTATTGCGAGTATTTTTTTATCTTTCAGTAGACGGGTGACACGATATACTTTCAAGGAACTTTTTTTTGATTTTTGTTTTTAGTTACGAATTGCAAAAATCATATATGATTCGTATAACGAATCATATATGATTCGTATAACGAATCATATATGATTTCATGAAATCGTATATGATTTCATGAAATCGTATATGATTTCATGAAATCATAATATATTATTTGTGATTCTAACAAACTTTTTTTCAATTTTGTTTCAGTCACAAATTGCGAAAATCATATATGATTCGTATAACGAATCATATATGATTTCATAAAATCATATATGATTTCATAAAATCATATATGATTTCATAAAATCGTATATGACTTCATAAAATCATAAAAAAAAGTTCGTCGAAAGTATATAGTGTCGCCCCTCTATAGAAAGATAATTTAATTCTCGTCGCGATGATATGTTTTGTTTTGCGTAACGATTAACAGTGTGTGAGATATTTAATTTTTAAAAAAGAGGTGGAAAGTGGGTTTTTTTATTTTTGATGAAAAAATGAGTGGCTATGATTGGTTCATTGGGTCTATGACAAAAATTGGGTCTATATTTGGGCCGGGTTTGAGGCTTACGTGACTCGCAACGTTAATAGGTTATTGATCATTTATTGTATGGGTCTATAAACCAGTAGTAAATTTCTACCTATATATGGGGCAAGGCATGAAATATTTCATGATGACTAGATATGGTGACATGGCAATTTAATGCTGACTGGAAATAATAACTCAAAGGGCAATATAGGAACATTTTGATGACTTGGCAATGATAGTTATAAAATGAGGGGTATTAAGGTCACTTTCAACATTCCATAATGTCCTGCTTCAATTTCTATCTTCATTCATTATGGAAAAAGATTCTCTCAAGTTGTGGTCAAACATGATTGATCATGTTATGTTTTTTGTGAGAGGAAATAAATAAGCGGGCTCTTGATTTTCATTAAAAGAAAAAGTTGTATACATTTAACTAATTTGTGATTGATGAACATGATGTATCATGTTTGACTCAACTTGAGAGGATTCTAATCCATTCATTATTCAGTTACAAAAATAAGCCAGTATCTTTGACTTTTCAAAAAACCTTCCTAAATTATTATCAAAAAATTCAT
>BQNB010056028.1:25984-36393 GCA_026074375.1 Tanacetum coccineum
ACAAACTGAAATCGCTTTGGGCACTTTGCTAAGGATTGAAGGGTGGGGCCAAGGATGGTGAATCCATTAAATGCTAGAAACCCGATTGTAGCTCATGAGGTGTGCTTTGAGTGTGGTGGTACTGATCATTACAAGGCATCATACCCTAGGTTGAACCGAGCACCAAGACAAGGAGGAAATCGTCCAAATCAAGCTTTGGCTATTGATGGGGGTCATGGTCGTGGAAACAATGGCTACCGGGCATATGGAAGAGCATTCATACTGAGAGCAGAGCAAACATTATGACGGTTATGTTCACCTTAAACAATCACTATGCTACAACTCTATTCAATTCTGGTGCCGATTATAGCTTTGTTTCCACTACTTTCATACCCCTGTTAGACATAGAGCCCAGTAACTTAGGTTTTCGTTACGAGATCAAAATAGGTAGCGGTCAACTAGTAGAGATCAATAAGGTTATTCGAGGTTGCAAACTAGAGATAGAAGGTCATACCTTTGACATCAACTTGATACCGTTTGGACACGAGAGCTTTGATGTAACCGTAGGAATGAACTGGTTGTCCAGGCACAAGCCGAGATTGTTTGCCAAGAGAAAGTAGTTAGAATTCCACTACCAAGTGGCGAAATACTTAGAGTCTTAGGAGAAAGTCCAGAAGAGAAGGTGAGACATCACATGAGTGCGAAAGCCGAAGAGCAAAAATTGAAAGACATCATAGTCATTAGAAACTTTTCTAAGGTATTTCTTGACGACCTATCAGGATTACCCCCTTCCCGAGAAATTGAATTTCGTATCGATTTAACCCCTGGAGCAATGCTGGTCCCGAAGTCTCCCTATTGTTCAGTGCCATCTGAAATGGAGGAGTAGACGAGTCAACTTAGAGAACTCCAAGACAAGGGTTTCATTCGACCAAGTTCATCGCCATGGGGAGCACCTGTATTATTTGTCAAAAAGGACGATTCTCTTAGAATGTGTATTGACTAAAGAGATTTAAAAAAGTTGAACATTAAGAACCGTTATCCCCTCCCAAGAATAGACTACCTATTCGATCAACTGCAAGGATCACAATATTTTTCTAAGATAGACCTTCTGTCCGGATACCATCAGTTGAGAGTGTACGAGGACGACATTCCAAAGACTACATTTAGAACTTGATATGGACATTTTGAGTTCACAGTAATGCCTTTTGGTTTGACGAATGCACCAGCGGTATTCATGGACTTGATGAATCGAGTATGTGGACCTTACCTAGACAAGTTTATGATTGTATTTATAGATGACATTTTGATATACTCTAAGACAAAGAAAGAACATGAAATGCATCTAGGATCTTAGAACTGCTCAAGAAGAAGAAACTTTACGCAAAGTTCTCTAAGTGTGAATTCTGGCTGCAAGAGGTATAGTTCCTTAGGCATGTGATTAACGGTGATGGCATTCATGTAGACCCCAACAAGATTAAAGCTGTTAAGAATTGGGAAGCCCCTAGAACTCCATTAGAAGTCTGTTCATTCTTAGGATTGGTAGGATATTACCGCCAATTCATTAAGAATTTCTCTAAGATTGCCAAATCACTTACCATCTTGACTCAGAAGAGCAAGACATATGATTAGTTGAGGAACTGGAGAGGGCATTTCAGACCTTGAAGGATATGTTATGTAATGCACCTGCTCTAGCTCTCCCTGATGGGCCAGAAGACTTCATGGTATACTGGGATACGTCATGCCAAGACTTAGGGTGCGTGCTGATGCAAAGAGGTAAGGTGATTGCTTATGCCTCTAGGCAGTTGAAGATCCACGAAAAAAATTACACCACCCATGATTTGGAACTGGGTGAAGTTGTATTTGCTCTTAAGATCTGGAGACATTACTTGTACGAGATGAAGAGCGTCATATATACCAACCACAAGAGTCTCCAGCACATATTTAGTTAAAAATAACTAAACATGCGTCAAAGTCGATGGATAGAGCTTTTCAGCAACTATGAATGTGAAACTGGTAAGGCGAACGTAGTAGCTGATGCACTAAGTAGAAAGGAGAGAATTAATCCTAAGAGAGTTCGAGCTATAAACATGACCATTCAGTCGAGTATCAAGGATAGGATACTAGCAGCTTAGAATGCAGTATCTGAGGCTGTCAATGCACCAACAAAAATGCTGCGAGGGCTAGACGAGCATATGGAACGTAAGAGTGATGGAGCACTATATTATCTAGATCGAATATAGGTTCCTTTGAGGGGTGATGTGAGAACCCTGATAATGGATGAAGCTCATAAGTCGAAATACTCAGTACACCCAAGAGCCGATAAGATGTACTATGATCTTAGGGACATATACTAGTGGCCAGGAATGAAGAAAGATATAGCTTTGTATGTTAGCAAGTGTTTGATTTGTTCGAAGGTAAAGGATGAACATCATAGGCTATTCGGCTTACTGCAGCAACCTGAGATCCTTGAATGGAAATGGGAGAGAATAGCAATGGACTTTGTCACTAAACTGCCAAGGACTAGTAGCAGGCATGATGTAATCTAGGTTATTGTGGACCGATTGACTAAGTCTGCTCATTTTCTGCCTATGCATGAAGACCATAAGATGGATAAACTAGATAGACTCTACCTCAATGAAATCGTGGCAAGGCATGGAGTGCCAATCTCGATCATATCTGATCATGATAGTCGTTTTATGTCAAAGTTTTGGTAGTCAATGCAGGAAGCACTAGGAACCCGATTGGACATGAGTACGGCTTACCATCTACAGATCGATGGTCAGAGTGAGCATAATATTGGGACCTTAGAAGACATGCTCAGAGCATGCATCCTTGACTTTAGGGGAAGTTAGGATGTTCATATTCCATTAGTTGAATTCTCATACAACAATAGTTGTCATTCTAGTGTGAAGTGTGCACCGTTCAAAGCCGTGTATGGTAGGAAGTGCTGCTCATGAATTCTTTGGGCAAAAGTTAGAGAAGGACAATTGATAGGGCCTGAGATAGTGCAAGAAACTACTAAGAAGATCTCACAAATCAAGGATAGGCTTAAGACTGTACGTGATCGTCAGAAAAGCTATGCAAATCAGAGGAGGAAACCTTTAGAATTCAGTGTAGGTGACCATGTCTTACTCAAAGTGTCACCTAGGAAAGGTGTGATACGCTTTGGGAAGAAGGGAAAATTAGCACCTAAGTTTGTTGGACCATTTGAGATCACTGAGAGGATCGGTCTAGTAGCCTATCGACTAAGACTACTTGAGGAGCTAAATGGAGTTCATGACATGTTTCACGTGTCGAACCTTAAGAAATGTTTGGCTGACCTAACCCTACAGATACCTCTAGATGAAATCTAAGTTGATGCTAAGTTGAACTTTGTGGAAGAACCTGTAGAAATCCTAGAACGAAAGTTCAAGAAGCTTAAGCGGAGTAGGATTCCTATCGTTAAGATTTGATGGAATTCGAAATCAGGCCCTGAATACACTTGGGAACTTGATGATCAAATGAAACTCAAATACCCACATCTCTTTAGCTCTAGTACTAGTTGAATTTTGGTGCAAAATTCTCTTTAAGGGGTAGAATGTAACCCTTGCAGATTTACAGTCTCATAATGTTCTATTTAAGTCCTTTGACGTCTTGACTTTTATTGTTTTCCGTCAGGATCAGTGACCGTGTTGACGGTAGTCAATTTCTATGTTAAGCATTTTATAATTCTTTTATTTTTAGAATTATTTCATTTGAATGCTTATATCTATGTGTGATCAAGTTCTGGGAGGTTGTCCCACAAACGACTTAAAATGTCAAACAACGCGTTCCGGCACGTCCTTAAATGTCCCATACTAAATCTAAAACAGTCTATTACAAGACCCGTGGTGTGAATATTCAAAGTTTATATAAATATATTTTTTCATCCGTTAAAAATATAAAAAACTTTCGAGTCACATTTTAAAATTCAAAAATGATCGATACATAACCCGACAAGAGACAAAACGCACCTTGGATCCCCCCTAGGGTGCTTGGCGAGTTCGAACCCCACAAGGAGACCACAAGGCATTTTTAGGACCTTGGTCTCATACATGCATCCATATCTTGTCTCATACTCATTTCAAACACACACATTTCATAAAACAACACACACTAAAAATCTTTTCTCACCTCCTTTTCTCTTGTCACGTTCGAACCCAAAACACACACACAACACATCATTTTTCCATATTTGATCAAGAACATAAAGGTCTAAGTTCATCCGGGTTGATTTTAATAGGCGTGGGTAAATAAAAACAACGTTTGGGTTGTTGGTTTCGTGTTAATCTCATCCAAAAATCCATACTTTGTAAGTCTCTAAATTTTGTTAAAACTTGTACTTTTAGTAGCCTAATGATGCATAGATGTTAGTTTGATGAGTGTTTTACAAGCTTTAAATTTATAATAACTAGAAATACCGATTTTTACTTAAAACACAACTCTCGGGCAAGTATACCCTATCGAGTGTAATATAGTATTAGGTAAGTCCAGGTTGATCCATGAGATTTGTAGCAATTCATAGATTGTTTATCAAGTAACAAAGCTAATTGACTATCACAGATCAAATAGCCTAAACGTGTGTGTTAAGCAAGCAAGCAACAAGACATGATCCATATAACATAATAGATAGAGATAGAGAGAGAATTTATGTAAACAATGCATAGAAGTCATATATGACGGGTAATCATAATAACAAGCATATCTACCAATTATAAAATAGAATCCTTTCGGACTATATACTACATCATCACGAGTGCATTATGAATGGTTTATATCAAATATGCATACATATGAATTCCTCCCAACCCAGTCGGTCAACATAAGGAAGGGTTTTAAACATTATTCTACTTAGGTTTTTTTATCATTTTACCGCACAATTCTCACAAGTATGATATAGATTCGTATGGCCACCACGATTCAAAATACATCAAGACAATTAATCCTTTCGGCCTATTTCAATTGCAAGATATATCAAGAGATAAACAATGATCCAAGTAAAGATACATCAAATTCATAAACATGTATATTCATAAATCATAGCAAAATCATCAAATATCATATCATGTTTCACACATTACCAAAACAAACGAAGAACACTACATCATAACCAAACCGATAACCAACTGTTCCCATAAACTAACAACATCCAAACCTACTGAAATAACCCACGAGGCTGTCACTAACCCGCTAGAAATCAAGAGCACGTCGCCAAATGGTGTGTTTGGTAACGGGTTTAATATAGTGAAGGAATTAGAGATTTGGTGTGAATCGTCTAATCCTCATGGTATAATGTATTTAGATTCAAGAAATATGGTGTTTGAGGTCTGAAAATGGTCGCAAATCAGTAGTTGTTCGTGGTGGAGAGTGGTGGTAGCATGGCGGTTTAGAGGGGTGTTTGGATCATTGGATCCTAAGATCCTCACCACTCCTCTTCTTCTCTAATGATAGTATGAGTTGTGTGTGTAAGATATAAGAGAGAATTAGTTTGTGGGATGATTGAAATGAGATGAAAATTCATCTCTATTTATAGGCTGAAAAGGGGTAAAAGTGCGGCCACAAGGTTGGAAAGTACGGCGTACTTTGCTAATTAATGCACTCGTATTAAATTTCAGAGGGAAAGTGCGTCGCACAAGGTTGTAAAGTGCGGCGTACTTCAAGTATTTATTGGTTCATTAACTTCGCTAGAAAGTGCGTTATACTTCAGAGGAAAGTGCGGCGCACTTCGTGTGTAATTTTGCTTTAAGCCCTTCTTCTTTTCTTTGTTCTTCATTTTGGTAGCATAAACACTTGATCTTTAGTTCTTTAAGCTTTAGAATGTCTTCTAGCGAACCTGCACATAATTTTATGCTTTAAGTACCGAAAGTTCTTATTATTAACCAATATATATACATAAAAGCATTGATAACGCATATAAAAACATGTATAATTTAAGCGTTATCTTAGTTGTACGGTGCGTTTTCTATAAATCAAAAATGAAAAGTTTACGTAACCATATTAAGGGTGCATTTGGGGTTCGAACAAAAAGAAAGGAAAAACAAGGTTTTGTCATTTTAACAGCAAGGTTGTGTTGGTGGAATAACATTATATACATAGCGTAGTTATAGCTTATCTGACTTATTAATAAGCTTGCATAGCTCATTCAGGGCTTATTTGGTTTCTACCCAATAAGGGGCAAATCAGTCGCAGCTTATTTGCTACCTTATGGGATCATGGCTTATTTTGTGGCTTTTATTGTAGCTTATTTTAATATTTAAAAACACACGTAGCTTAACGGCTTAATAATAAGCTATGGATAGCTTATTTGAGGCTTAAAAGGGCACGACCCAATAAGCTAGGCCCAAACCGTGGCTTAGTTTTGGTCTGTGTGCATTGGCTTGTGTTTGTGGCTTATTCGGTTAACTTATTACCTTGCTTATTGGACTTTATTATTTTCGACTAATTGTTATTTTCGAGAATATCGTTATTGGACTAAATAGTAAAGGTGTTAATTGAGCCTATTATGGACTAATGTATAAAACTAAGGATTTTAACTCATATTGGGCTTTATGGCCGAATAAGTAGAAAACTTTTGAAATTAAGTGTTAAAACTGATTTTTAAGTTGTTAATACTTATAGAAGTTTCAAAATAGTTTAAATAGTCACTTGGAAATGTGCTTGGTAAAAATTGGTTGAATATATGGATTTTGGCATTTTGTCGAATAATGGTCTAATTGAAGAAAATGGTTTGGAAAATGAGGTTTAAAACGTTGAAAAACATTTTATAAACGAACGGGTCATGCCGAAATTTTATAAAAATTATTATACTTAGAATAATTTTTATTAGAAACTACTTTCATAGAAATCCGACAAAAAGACGAGATAATAAAATATCATCAAACGACTAAAAGACGAAAAATATATTTTGTAATTTTATAAATTATAAAACCTCTCTAAATTGTTTCATGTAATTAAAATGTGTCATTTCTTATAGATTGGGATTGCCTGATAGTTTATCGGAACATATTACATATTGTCTATTATCATAGACTTGTTTTACATGTCTATTTTCTTAAAACAGTACAAGTGTATAACATCTAATATACATACTTTAACATATCTTCATCGAGTCTAAATCATCAACCACTACACAACCAATACTACGAAATGCTATAATATGAATCGTTTTCAAAACTCCTATGCATCAAATTCTAAGTACTCCTTTCAAACATAATTCTAAGTCAAACGAATTGCTAGGTCGTGTCTGGAAGCCGTTGTACGTCGTTGTTTTACTATCATACTCTCAGCTACTAATCATCTTTGTTAAGGTGAGTTCTCGTAGCCCCACTTTTAACTCTTTTTCATTGGGGGAAAATGATATTCAAATCAATTTCAAACTGTTTTCACTAATGTGCAAAAACTAATATTTCATTGGACAATGTTATGTGCCTATGACTGCTATGTGAATGACATGATGACTATTTGTGCATGAGTTCTATGTGAACTTCTATGCAAGGACATTTTTACCGACCTATGTTAGCTCCAGCTGGTAGGCCTTAGGTGTAGAGGATAATAAGCGCTCAGACCATTAGGAATGATTGGTATGACTTGAATGCTATGATTCTATTGAGATGCTATGATAGCATAGGGTTGCTATGTTGGATTCAAATACCATTGCATGCATTCTGCTTTCATATTGCACAATTGTCTACTACTTAAAATCTATTACAACAACTGGGTTTACTTCTAAACCTACGAGCTCATCAACTTTATGTTGAACTTTCGAGTATCATTTTCAGGTATTGTGAATGATCAATGAGGTCAGGATTCAAGCTTTCACTACTACAAAAAAGCTTAAATAGAACGGTTGAAACACCTTATATAGATCGGTTATGAACCACTCTATACAAGGGTGATCTATATGAGGGGAGTAAAAATAGATCGGTTTAGAACCGATCTTTTTAACATCATAATTAGATCAGTTACTAACATAACAGCTGATCTTTTAAGGCATTTTTCAAACAAAAAAATCATATTTTTTATCAGAATACATATCTTCACAGAATTTCCATTTGACTCATCATAGCAGATACAATAAATATTTCTATTAATACAAATGGATGCAACAAAAACAACATTCTACTATCCGAAACCAAATGGATTCAACAAACACAACGCCAATACACTATCCAAAAATAGTATCATTTGAGTAACAACAAAATGTCCATTCAAAACCCATTTTGATTTCCGAAAATGAGGTAAGATGTGATACTGCTATCTGCTTTAAAAAGCCTACTTGGCTGCAGTTGTAGAGCAAAACAAGTTGACAGTTGATCGTTCACACGAGCAAAACAAGGTTACATGCTGAAAGAATATCAACTGAAGAAAGGTTATCCTGTAATAGATCATAAATCATAGTTAAGAAAGCTAACTCTACTAACCTTAATGATAATGAAGACAAATAAGAGGCACAAAACTTAGCATTTTTGTAACTATAACCCACGGTCTTGAAGATGTTAATACTTGAAAGAAAAGAGTAAGGATTACCACTCTAGCAGGGTCATCATAGTTTACATGACCATACCTGTTTACATTGATAATCTGTAGTGAAAAACTGAACCATATACGTCTGCATATGCGCGTGTACAAACGGGTCGGGAGCGTTGAGTTGTAGGTCAAACGGGTACTTTGTAGAGTTTGGGTTTTGTTGATCCCCAACCACTGTTTTTTTACCATTTAAGTAATTGAACTCTAATAGCCGGTAAATATACATTTTTACCATTTATAAGTGCAGTATAGTAAATTGTAGCCAGTAAGCTGACCAAAAGCAGCTTTCAGAACTGCAACAACAACAAAAAAATCAGCATTGCAATCTTAGCAAAAGTTCTAAGTATTGAGGCTCACTTATAATATCAACCTTACCCTCGGGTTGTTTCTCATGATGCTCCTGCTCTTGTTTCTGAGAAGATCCACGCCAGCGAAACATGCATGTAGATAACTTACGCTGGTGTGCAAAAAGAGCATAACAAAAACGAAAATAAACCTGAGAAAAAAAGATTTAGCTGTAATGGACCGGAAAAACTTGATTTGATGACCTCGGTTTAGTCGATTCGGTTTCAATTCTGTAAGAACCTCCTTGATTATTCTTTATCAGATGAGCCATAGAACAACGAAAAATAAACATAATGTGTGAGCTATACGCTCCACATCTCCAACTTAAGGACTTCAAAAGTGTGAGAAAATGCCTCCTTGTTTAGTGTTTACTATTAGGGGTTTCTTTGCACCATCCATGTTCTCACATGACCCCCATGTTCTCACATAGCCCAACCTTGTATTCTATCTATTATCTACTTAATTAATGATTATTTGGAAATATAGAAGAGTCATCTTTCTTCATAAACTGAAAGATCAAGCTATTTATATAGAATGCATAACATACGAACTAAGGGTAGACACACATAATGGAGGGTTTGGTATAGCAATATCACCTTGTCACATGGTGCAATATGCTGAATTGCAAGTTCTGGATCAAGGATACGAGAGAACTTGGTGACCTTGCCGGCTGCTGCAAATATGTGCTTCGACTTCATTATCATGAAGCAGCCTGTCCCAAGTCATACAAACAGAATCAAATAATCAATGTATTAGAGTCCCGTTACCCTCATTAAAATAAAAAGATGGGAACTGGGAAATAACCTGAATAAGATATGTTAACTAAGGAAATGGTGCTGATTAAACGATTTGGTAACAGGGGTGGTGTGGTGAATGGTGGTGGCTAGTAGTGTGGTGAAGAGAACGGCTGTGATAAAGCGGAAGTGATGAAGAAGCTGGTTAGGGTTAGGGTTATAGGGAGGGAGATGTTGTGTGAAAAGTTTAGAGGGCGGGTGATGAAAAGTTTTTGTTTTGGTAAAGGGCGGGTTAATAAAAAGTTGAAATAAAATAGCCCGCTTGACTAAAAAGTTGAAAAGTTTTTGATTTGGTGAAATATATAGATGGGTTATTAATGAAAAACCGATCTATCTAAACAAAAACGTGAAAACAACTGTGATATGTGGGAGTTTGTAAAGTTTACATAGATCGGGTTCTTAATAATAACCGACCTATGTAATTTTAAAATTAAATAGATCGGTTTTTAGCCTAGTAACCGATCTTTTTGTTAAATCTCCTCCTCTTTTCCATCATATAGATCGGGTTTTAAGAAAACCACACTATATGAAGTGTTCTATATAAGCTATTGTGTAGTAGTGTTTAGCAGACCTAAGAGTATCATTCATGGATCTTATCTTGAAAGACTTGCATTTGAGAACTATGTTTCAATTTAGCTTTTGGATTATTCCTAAGACTTGTATTACCCAGAGTTAAGATCAACATAGACCCATTATTTGTCATAGATCCAATGAACCAATCCTACCCACTCATTTTTTCATCAAAAA
>BQNB010056029.1:0-30892 GCA_026074375.1 Tanacetum coccineum
AAGGCTAAATCCTCACAATATTCTAACAAGGGTTATTGTGTGCGGGTTATGTATCAAGTAATTTCACAAAAGTATGCTTGAAATTTTTTAAAATTTGAGCATAATTTAAGCTTTTTATTGTGAAAAATAGGACAAGTAAACATTCTAATTACATACCCCCACTTGAATTATACAACGTCCTCGTTGTATATATAAAACATTAAATACGGGAATTAAAAAGAATTAGAATGAGAAACTCCCCTGATGTTTGCTCGGTAGATTCTCTATGTTGCATTTTTGAGCAAGATTGTGTGCTGAAAAAGCATCTGAATCCTAGCACGAACATCACATACATAGAATTCTAGAAAATATGCATTCCACCAACTTCGTCGATATTTCTTTTTTGAGGTCCTGTATAAAATATAGGAAGAACAAGTGCATTCCTATCTTGGTACCTACGGTTAATTTAAACTAAACAAACTAATTATGGGTCAGACTGTGGATACGGCGTATCAGTTTAGTGAATACGCCGTATTCAAAATCTGACAATAATGTTTTTAAAGTGCAATAAAATAAAGACTGATAACGTCCAGACAATCAATACGCCGTATGGTATGGAGCGGATACGCCGTATTGATGTCTGGGAAGACAGACTCGATAACAAAATTAAATAACAATTCAGGTTGTCTTCCGGGAAGCACTTTTGTTTACAACGAAGTCTTTAAGTTAGACTTTTCTTCAGCTTCTTCTTTATTTGGTGCGCGTCACCTTCCATCCTTCGTCCTTTTTATGAAAAATATCTTGATAGATTTTGGATATATTATCTTCACTTCTCTCCCAAATATCATATTCATAACTTCTTATAGCAATATATTCTTCATTGGGTCCAAGCGAGTATTGGATCGCTTCAAACTTTTCTGCTTTGCACCTTCTTTTGTTAGGTAGCTCTTTGATAGAATTGGATGTATTACTATATTTGCGCTTTGTCTGACATTGTTTTTCAATGTCACGTACTTCATAGGCTTTGAAGAACGAATCAGTAGCAGTGTTGGACTGGTTTTCATATTTAGATTCCTTCAATTCATTACTGCTCGAAATACTGTTATCCACATATCTCTTATTCCAATTTCCATTCATCCAAGCGTGAAATATCACCTTTTGAGTCCTTCCATCCACTTTCTTATGGTATTTGAATGATGTGTTTATGTTTGATAAGAATTTAAGTGGATCAATCCCCTAGTTTTCTCCTTCCTCCAACATTTTATCTTTTCTATCGTATGATTCGGGATAGAATCTACAGAAGAATTTTTCAACAAGTTTTTCCCAAGTGGTGATTTCCTCACTAATCTACCATTCTTTAGCATCATCGGCCAATGAGAGAGGAAACACTTTCATTCGCAGTTGATGGGAATCCACGCCAGGAACGTAAATTAAATCAACCATTTTAAGTACCTTAACAATGTGATCCACCACGTCTTCATTGTACGTTCCAGGATATATGTTCTTTCTTAATTCCACCAAAAATTCCTTGCTGAGTTCAATGTTTATGTCGTTACTGGTGATAGAAAGATTTGATTCAGTTGGAGCTTTTTCCAAGTTATCAGATAGAATTGGTTCAGCCATGACTTCTTGTAATTCCTTCTCCAATCAACTAGCTCTGATAAGTACTTCCTGTAACACAGGTAAAAATATCAGCAGGATTTGCTCTGAAGAAAGATAAATAAATTTAGCACTAAAAATCAAATAGAAAAACCAAGATTTCAGCTTCAGATCCAGACAATCGATACGTCGTATCCAATAGAAGTGGATACGTCGTATTAATTTGTTGGGATGAATACTCTGTATTGGACAGAAAACTAGATACGCCGTATCCGATGGAAGTGGATACGCCTTATTCAACTGTCGACCAGAACAGTGTATTTAAGATAAACAATTAAATGCGCAAACAATTAAACACACAAATATATACAAGCAAACAATTAAATACAAATACATAGAATATACAAGAATATACACTAATCTAAATTATACTAACCCTAAGGGTTAGATCTAATATAATGTTAAAAACCAAAATATCAAATAAAAATCAAGATTAATTTTCACTCCCCGGCAGCGGTGCCAAAAACTTGATGTGATGTCTTGTATGTATATTTAAGAGAGTGCATTCAAGTTTTTTAAATTTAATAAACATATAGATTGCCTACTGAAACAACCGTGAAAAACACCCCGTTTAACAGGACGGTGGGGCAAAGAACCCGATCGGTAGTAGTTTCGTGGTAAGTAGGGTGTCGAACACTTGAAGCGAGGTTAAATCTATCAATTTAATTAATATCTTGGTTATCTTATCTATTTAATTCAATGCTATTCTGAAACCTATGTTAACCTATTTCAGTCTAAATCTATTCTAATGGGACAGAGTGGGGTTTTTCCATCCCTAAGAGACTGGCACGGTTTGGTTGGTGTCTATAATCAATTCAAGGCACTTTTACCCACGCAAGCTAATTAACAAAAGATAAAAGAGCGGTCGAACCTTATATAAGAAAACTATATTAACCATTATTAATCCGATTAGAATGTTGGTTTGTTTATTTAGTGCAATGATTTCTTCTCTCGAGGTGGCATATCATTCTTAAGACTTAGGCGTTACATCATCCTAAGACCTAGACACATTAATTCTGTCATAATTAAAGCATCCGCATAAAGCATCCTTATTTGCTGATTATAATCTATCTTAGGGATTAAAGCAATGGTGATCTTGTTAAACCCTAGCTCATAGAGACTTTACCCACTTACCGCTTAATGGCAATTTATACACTAGTAGTCCACTTGTCCAACTATCCAATGGAATCAGAACGTTACTTGTTGAATTATCTAGGTCACCTGCTAGTCAACACGATCAATAAACCATTGGCAATATCCAATTAACTAGTTAAGCCCGAAGCGTATCCTAGACACAGACTTAGAAGGACAATATTTGTGTAACTATGATTCTAGATGTATAAATTACTATATGGAGAGCTATCCCGGACTCTAGATCTACTTGGTCCGCTTCACTAGATCCAGTTGAATGATAGGTCGCATACAAAAGCGCGTAAACAAGTATAAATTGATAAACATAAACAAGCACTCAACGATAAATCAAGAAATCGAGATAAACAAATACCAAACATTCAGATCTTCATAATAATGGCTAATACCCGAAGGTATTAGCCTTCAAACGTCATAATAAATACAAGAGTAATTATTTAGCCAAGGTAAACTAACCGAGTTAACGAATGATACCAAAAACTAAACGATTACTAAAGTATATGGAATTACACGTTGTCTTCTATGGAATTGAATACGTTGCTCGACCTCTTCTGCTCTTTTTCTCCTTTAAAAATTGACTTTTGTGGTTTAGGTATCGAGAATATGATTTAGCACACTTAAAACTTGTTTTTGAGTTTTGTATTTATAGGGTCTGGAAGTCGGTTGGATACGGCGTATCCAAGAGTTGGATACGGCGTATTGGGGATTTCTTGGAGTAGGGACCACGCTTGATATCTTCCAGAATATTATATTGATTCTATATCTTGAATACGGCGTATTGAGTCCTTTGGATACGGCGTATTGATCTTTATTCCTGAGTGGTCTTTGGTGAGTGCAAGCACAGATACGTCGTATCTTCCTTGATGGATACAGTGTATTGGTCTTTAGAATAGTAATCTTCAAAATATCTTCATTTAAGCTCCAAAATGCGCGCCTTTTGCTAACTTTCACCAATTACTCCATAATTACTGCAATTCTCAAATATAAACGATTAAGTAACAATTATTTGCAATAACTATACAAAATGGGTTAATAACATGGGATAAATGATGCTATAAAATAGACGTTATTTGATGTCATCAAAGTCCCTGAGAGGTTTCGATAGCTATACGATTGAGCAAATTCAAAGAAATCAGAATAAAAAAGCCGATGCATTGAGCAAATTGGCTTCAGTAACTTTTGAACACCTTACCAAAGAGGTGCTTGTCGAGGTCCTAGCAAATAGGTCAATAGATAACAGGGAGGTTTTACAAGTCGAAGTCAAAGAAGGGGAAAATTAGATGAGTCCCATCCACGAATACTTATTGAGTGGTTTACTACCAAAAGATCCAAGGGAGTCCAGGAAAATCAGAATTAAGGCACTACAATACAAGCTGATTAAAGGAAGTTTATACAAAAAATCCTTCTTTACACCATGTCTTCGCTGTATAACCCCTCTACAAGTCGACAACATCATAAAGGAGATACATGAAGGTTCTTGTGGTTTTAATGCAGAACCTCGCTCGATGGTAGTAAAAATTATAAAACAAGGGTACTATTGGCCATCGATGCACAGAGATGCTGCGAAGATAATTCATGACTGTGCACAATGCAAGGAGCAATCCATGGCAAAGAAAATAGCGGGAAAGGATGTAATAGCAGTTGTTAGCGTATGGGGATTCAGCCATTGGGGAGTCAACATTCTAGGACCTTTACCAACGACCTCAGGAGGTTTAAAGTTTTTGGCCATAGTAGTAGAGCATTCTACAAATGGGTAGAAGCAAAGCCACCGACCACTATAAACGGGAGGCAGGCAAAAAAGTTCGCATAGGAATACATAATATGCAAATTCGGGGTTCCACAAACAATTAGCTCGAAGGAAGAAAAGCATTTCAAAGAAGGCATATTCACAGGTCTTTGCAAAGGATTAAATTCACACAATCCTTTTCCCCCATCACAGAACTTACAGAAATAATGAACCACATCGAGAAGTAGTTAACTCAAAGTCAACAAGGATGGGTGGATGATTTAGCTCGAGTACTATGGGTACATAGAACCATCATGAGAAATAGTCAAAAGGAGACACCATTCAACTTGACTTACAGTTCCGAGTCCATAATCCCGATAGCCGAAAGCATTATTTCTAAAGATAACAGGGACACAACAAAGGAAAATGCTAAAAGAAAAGAAAGCAAAGAAGTGGCCTCGATCGAAGAAGCCTACTATCAAAACAAGCTACGCAGATATCATGATGTAAGGAGTAATCGCTCCACTTACAAGTTGGGAGACTTCGTTCTACTTTTGCTAAGCGATACAAAAAGCCCGCATACATGGAAGGGGCCTTACATGATAAGTAAAGTATACGAAGGGTAACTTTACAAAATTACTGATGCATCCGATCACTCATTGATTCAAACAACAAAGGGAACAAGTCTCCGTAAGTTTTACATGTAAAATTTACATTTCCTAGTTTTTTTATCTTTTATTTTAAAGTCGTCGTTTTGACTACTTTTTCTCTCAAAAGTGTAGCAAACTAAGTGTTCATACATGAGATGATGTAAATCTTTCTACACTATCAATGAAACAGATTTATTCCAAATCTTTTGTATCGTTATTTACAACAAAAGATATTGTAAAGCCACACTTGAGCCTTGCAGTCATCTATCATTAAGTTCAACATTCAAAAGGATGTTGTATGACCACACATGAGCCCTCTAAATAATAAACATCCAAAAAATTCACGTTAACTTCCCTTAATGTTTCTTTTGAAGCCTTGGAGGCACAACAGAGCGGGTCGCAACCCTTCGTTCAAATAATTAACAACTTGTCAAAACACTAAGGCCACACTTGAGCCTTCGCTTGATGAAGCGCAATTATTATCTATAAAAGATAAGGGGTCAGACTAAGGTACCCCAAAGTTCCCCTATATGAGAAACATAAACATGATAACAAAATCTAGGACCTAGTCCCTATATTCAAGCCTTCAGGGGGACTAATCTAAAGTCAACTGGAATGGTCAACATAAGTTGTTCATTCAATGGCCTACATAAACCATTTTTAAAGGTACAGATAAATTATTTTGAAGGCTGAAGCCTAAATAACATCAAAATAAAGTGTTCAAAGGGTACATGCCACCCTTAAGACTGAATTATCACCAACACGGTAACCTTCATTGACCTTAAGAATATTGGGGTTTAACAGAGGAGACAACAACAAGAGGAGACATTGGGTTAGAAGCAGGAGCAGAAGCTCGAGTGGCTTTCTGAGAAGAAGGCACATGAACTTGGGTCTTTGGGGGAACAAGCCTTTAGAGAGTCAGAGGCTTCTTTGATAGGAAGACTTCGATTGGTGCTGAAGGGTCCACTACAAACTCTGATAACTATGGGAAGGTAGCGGTAGCGAGCTCGTTGCCAGCTTGAGTATGCTCTTTCTTATACGAAGGGCGGTACGCTTTCACCTTCGGCAAATCAAAGGGCTCCTTCATATCAGCAACCTTCTCAAAAGCAGCACACCTCTCGTATAAAATAGCAGAAGAAACGAGTTTTCCAACAAGCCTACCCAACTCAACACTATGGACAAGTTCCAGGGCATCATGGGGAAAACCTTCAAAACAACCTCCATCATGTCACGCTTAATATCATCAACCTCCTTTCGAAGGGACACTTTAACAACTTCTAACCTCGCTTTCTCAGCCTCCAGAGAGGCAACCTTCGACTCTAAAGTCGAAAGGCTAACCTGATAGCCTGCCCACTTTTGGCTCTCCAACATCATCATGTCAAGATTAGCCTTATGCTCTTTTGCTTCGGTGGATAAAGTAGACATCTTCTCCAGCATTGCAACCACAGTTAGGTTCTTTTCAAAATCATTCATGGCAGCTTCACACTTGGTTCTTAACTCCTCACACTCCTCCTCTCGAGCTCTCTCCCTTTCCTTCATCACATCACACTCTCCCCTTATCTTCTCAATGACCTGCAACAACTCTCGAGATCTCCTGTTCACAGCATTGTCTATAATCGCTTACCTAGCATAGCAGCGATCATGTAGATCCAACAACTCTACATCCAAATGACATTGTCTTAATGATTCTTCCAAGCTGGAGGAGTAATAGCAAAAATTTTGAGGTGATAGGCATTAGCATCTTTGAGCTTGAAGACATCGGGAAGACCTATAAAAAAGGAATGTAGTAAATTTCTGATAAAAAGAAAGCAGGAGAGTAAAACTTTAAAGGGATGGAAGCTTACCTTCATCATCATCAGAAACTATAAGAATGGTAGATCATCCTTCGAAGAGGAGGTCTTGGCACGAGTGGCACGAGAGGACGAAGACCCAGGTGCAAGCTTTATCTTTAAAGGAGGCCTGGATGACCCCCACTTGTCTTGCACCTCATATCCTTTATCCGGGTAGATACACTCCCAGGATGAACAACAAAGACCTCAGGCTTAGGACTGCCCCCAAAATCAGCCGTATCCTCGACAAGCTTTAGTGTAGGCTCTGCATCAACATTGGGGGGCTTCGTATTCACTAAGATAGAAGGTGGGCCAGTACCAAAGCCAGGAGAAGGCTCCTTAGGCAAAAAAGATAGATCTTCCTCATTCTTAGCATAAATGAAGTTTCTAAAATCCATTTCTGCAAGAAAAGAAAGTAAATCATATATCAATCAAAAAGAAAAAATGAAGCAAGGTATTAGAAGGATAAATACCCTTTCTGCCCACTAGGATCGCAGGTCATTGTTGGCCATATTCCCACGAAGGTTTAAGGTCAGCCAAGAAAAGAATGGGATCACGAAAAACACGAACACTTGTAGGATATCTACCAAGACGTTGGAACATGGGATTTTCCTCAATATTCGGGGGGTAGTTTATCTTTGTAAGATTTAGAATCCTATTTTTTCTGTTCAAGAAGAAGTTGTGGATATTTGGCAGGAACAATGGAGCTCTGAACAAAGAAAAACTGCCCTTTTCCAACCCTCGATACAAGTGATGACCCTGGGAAAAAGATGGGGAATGTGTTTTTCGGGTCTTTTAGCAAAAGTCAACCACTTGCCACCCCGACATAAATTGAAAACCCTCGAAAAATTTCAATGGAAGGTTCACAACCATACGCTTTACACATGACAACAAAGGTAGTTAGTTTGGCGCAGCCAAAAGGGTTAAGTCTAGAGATATGAATTTGAAAATACTGGAGGACTTCACAGAAAAACTTGGTGAGGGGTAACCTAAGATTTTAAAGGGAGAATGAATGAGTATATAGCCTGACGTATCCATTAGGAGCATTGAAGATAGTTTGATTGGATTTGGGAAGCATAACAATGTATTCAGGAGGAATGGGGTACAATGCGAGGAAGTCATTAAATTCTTCCTCTGAGAGTTCACAGGTTTGAATAGCAATAGAATATTTGGTACTCATAGTAAAATAGAAGACGAACAACGATCTTACCTTTCAGATGATCGAGCAGAGTTTACAGAGAATAAGTGCGAGGATGAAGAAATGCTAAAAATGAAAAAGGGTTTATGGCGAAGCATTTATAGTTTAAATGTTAACGTCTTTACAACCGTCCACGTGTAAGACATCAGACCCTTATCCGGATTTCAAATAGGAATAGAAATTAGGATGTGACATTCACGATAACCCAGGCCGACTCTTGAGTAATCCACATTTAAACTACAACTAATCCCATAACAAGTGGGCTTATCATTTAATGCATGCAGTACAATCTGATATGGTCTTCGATTTACTATATGATTAAAGTCGAAAGTAATGCATTCATGGATGCATACATTAAATTCGACTAGGGGGCTTGATGATGTACCCTCCTCTCTAGCTCGAAGTCCTCCCCTTCGAGCTCGAATGGGATCTTCTCCCAAATTATGCTTAAGAGCATTCGAATAGTTTCTAGTGGCGTAAAACCATCTTCGTGATGGTTACCAGTATTGGAATCCGCCACACAAAGACTCATACCCTTTGTGGTGAGGTCTTCGATGAAACTAGGGAAAAGGTTAGACTTGGTTAAGTCAAAACCCATGTTCTCCCTCTCTACCAAAGCTTTCCCGCCAAGGTAGAGATCGTGGTACACAATTCCTAGAATCACCCCCTTAAATCGTGAGACACCCCCACTATCACTGGTATTTGTACCAGGCCTCGTTCCATCCTATTTCCACACCTATAAATAGATGGCAAGGTCTACAGGTATGTCTCACACTCTCATACACGCTTATCTACTTTACATACACTTATTACCCTTAAAAGCACATACTTACTCTCACACCGGAGGTGATTCGCAAGGACACCCCATGCTCTTCACTTAACGTAGTGTCTCTATTTGTGTTGTTACAGGTTACTTCAGACTCGGTAATCCAACAACCACCTCAAGAACTCTTCGATCCCCATCGAAGCCTGATCGTGCCTATATTTGCACAATCAACTATAAATAAAGAGAAGGTTGCCTAGATACCGGAATCTCTTAATGCTTTTTGAGAGTTATTAGTTTATTGGCCTTTTAAACTTTGTCAATTAGTACATGCTTATTTATATTGTAGTTATGTGTGAAAAGTATCTATTTGTATTTGTATTTATGTGTTTCCGGTTATTTAAAATATATTGAAATGTGATATGTATTATATGTCATTACATGTTTCAAACAAACGTGATAATATAGCACAACTTTGGGAATTTTTTTTGTTTACGCCGACGCGAGGCAAACTGTGTAGTTTAAAATGCCCTGCCACATATATTAAAATGTAAACACGTGTCGGCACATATAAAAGGTTAATCAGGCATCGAAAAATTGACACTAACGTTGACAATAAACAAAATGACTAATATCTCTTACGACAAATGCACGCTCTTTATAATGCTTTGTCACAACGTGCGACTGCACCATTCCTCGTTTAGATTATCTATTAGTATGTAGATCATGTAATAATTAATTAATTATTAATCAGTTATAAATGATATTTGAACCTGCTTACTGAATTTGATCCTACTGATTTGCTTGATTCGTAGGAATGCAATCTAAATCTTGTTAGTCTTATTCACTGTCTCCTCTCTAAGAAGGATAATCTACTTTTTCTACCTCTTCAGACAAGATGTTCAAATATGTTTGAACACAGATCTTCCCATTAAAGTAAATATCCATTCTAGTCGCCTTAGGTTTGATTGACTTCCAACTATGTTTAATTTTGATATGCATGGCATAGATCTCTATTCAATGAGATGCCCTATTTGTGATGGGGCAATTCAAACGGATCAAAATCTCTGTCACACCCCGCCAAGGCAGAAACGCAAGGCGCGGCGAGAAAGGGAATCATCACAATACATTGGTGTCTATATAGAGAAACTAAAACATGCATAAAATATAAGGTATAGACACGCAGTGTCATGAAAATACCCAAACACATCAACAATATCAAAAAGGCGTCTGACATTGAAATGAAGGCAGTTCATGCCAATGTCATGACATGCAAACATTCATACATCCTAACAAAGCAAACAATTAACATTCATCATCCAAAACAAATAACGAAATCTAGATAACTAAACTTTGCCAGCTGCCTATGGTCCATCTAGCCACTTTTCCTAACTTTAATATCATCCTGTTGAATACCTGAAAATGATGCTTATACGTCAACACAAAGGTTGGTGAGAAACATAGGTTTTTAGACACACATATTCAATCCATTACTAAAAATCATTAACTGAATTTCTGTGATTATAAAATAATACTTCCGCATGACAATTATGCTAACTAACATACAAGCTAACATGCAAATCAATCTAATCAATCAAACCAAAAAATCATATAATGGGTAGGCATACTCATCTGATCCCTCAAACAACACTTTTTTCCTTCTAGCTCAGGCCATGGATACCCGCAAGTAATCCTCCTAACTAGGCAACATCTCAATATCACATCACATAACATGTAGCACATAACGCATATCATTCACATAATAGTCCATGCATTTACACTAACACATAATCACAGCAATTTAAAACATATTTCAACACTTGCATCATTTCCATCCCAAGTTTATAAACAATTTAAAAAGCGGGACTATGTAACTCACCTGAATTCTTAAAACGCAGCTTCCAATTCCTATCACACAACTATACAAATAAATAAACATGGTTACACGCGACCAAGCTAAAATCTCTAGTCCATGTAACACACATATGATGGATGTCTAAGGGTGTGATTAACCATCATGGGTTACCCCGACACCATGCCCAACCTTAACCACTTCATTAACTCATTACACTAGTTAACTACAATTTGTTTAAAAGTGCAGAATTTTAGTGTAACTTTAGCCTCTTAAAACCCTTACTTGCTGACCTTCATAAATTATGCCAAAAATCACCTAAGTTCATTTATGAGTTTACTAACTACCTTGGGATTTCTAACTTCTCATTACATGTGAAACTATCCCAAATAAAATCCAACTTCAAAACTGTCCCAATTCGGATCTGATTGCACACTAAAATGTATGGCCCTAAATACCATACTTAGACACACAATCAGAAGCTATCCTTATAGGGTTTCTTTATATACATATAGAAATTAATCACTGTAGATTGGATAACCTTAATCCCACTTTTAAGTTAAGGTTTTACCCTCCTAAACATGACATAAATCTGACCTGTACTTACTCTTTTGACAACTTTTCTTGTAACCAATATTTAACTAACTTCCAGAACCCCAAATCATTTGAGGCTAGACTTTTTGGAAAATAGACTCTTTGAACTAAAATTTAGGCTCTTGAATCATATCAAAACAAGTTTCTAACATCTAGATATCATCAGTTGAACACAACCCTAAATTCTGCTCAACTCTAAATCATGAATTAAATCGATCTAACTCTAACCACTTACACCAATAAGATCCTAATTAAACCCTAAACACTCTAGCATGATTATAACATCCTTAATTATAGATTTTTTTAAAACCCTAATGATCCATCATATTAATTGTTACATGATTTAAAGAAAGATTTTGCAAAAGCTTAATTGAAACATACCTAAACCTTAATTCTTGAAACACTAAATCACCAACTTATTCTTGATTAAAAAAATCTTTTTTTCCTTCTTGTTTGAGCGTTCGGCCGATCAAACGGAAAAGGGAAAGAAAAAGTGATTTAGGGTTTTATTAGATTTGTATTTATACTAATAGAATCCTAGTTGTAATCAAAATTGTTTCCTTTTTTTTTCTTTTATCCTAACCGGTCGAAAACCCCTTTAATTATATATTTTTTAATTTTTTAATTTATTATTATTTAAATAATTATCTTCATTACCTTAAGTTTTCAAAAAAACCCAAGCTAATTTAGATAAACCTTTTTACATAAACGCTACTTACTAAACTTTCTAAAAATAACTTTTCATTTAATATTTCACTTTCTATATTTGGAAAGTCTATCCTAATTCGCCAAATTCCACTCACTTAACGTATTTCCATCATAATACATTTCCCATAACATAAACTTAACCAACTATTTATGTAGCATTGCATGCTAAACACCATTACTTTCCATTATCACTATACGTGAACAAATGAAATACTTATCACTAAGCACAAATGCACTCAAAATGAGATGATTATACACCTCAAAACGATATCATGCACCGATTCAAAACACTTATCACACATAAATTACACCTAGCACACATGACACACACCAAAGAACTCTTAGCCATATCTAAAGGTATCACTAACCTGATTAAATCACGGATGTTATAGTATCCCCTCCTTAAGGAAATCTCATCTCGAGATTTAACTAGCTGGCTCAACTACTTGATCCACCCACAACTAAGGATACTTAACCCTCAACTGGTCTTTGTGTTCCTAAGTAAACTCAGGACCACGTTTCAAATTCCACCTAACTTTCACAAGCACTATATTCCTACGTTTTAACTTCTTAATTTCTCGATCCATAATCTCTACAGGTTCCTCGACAAAATGAAGTGTCTTGTCGACCTAGATCTCATCCAATGGCACATGTAAATTAGCATCCGCCAAACACTTCTTTAGATTTGACACATAAAAAGTGTCATGCACGTTACTCAACTCCTCAAATAACCTCAACCTATACGCTACAAGGCCAATCCTTTCAAGAATCTCAAATGGTCCTACATATCTTGGTGCTAACTTACCCTTCTTTCTAAAACGTATTACGCCCTTCCAAGGCGACACCCTTAATAATACCTGATCACCCACCTCAAACTCTAATGGCTTACGCCTATAATCAACATAGCTCTTTTGATGATCTCTCACCGCTTTAGGCTTTTCCTTTACCAACATTACCTTATCAGCCATTTATTGTACTAACTCAAGTCTAGTCAAACTACTTTCTCTAATCTCTACCCATAGAACAGGCGACTTACATTTCCTTCTATATAAAGCTTCAAACGGAGCATATTGAATGCTCAATTGATAACTACCACCAAACTTGATAACACATGCCCTCATTATATCTTCCAAAGTCTGAATCATACATTCACTTTGTCCATCCGCGTAAGGATGCTAAGGAGTACTCGAATCCAATCGTGTCTCTAACACTTTCTGTAGAATTTTCCAAAACCACGAGGTAAATCATCCATCTCAATCTGAGTTGATCTTCACCAGAATTCCATTCCTTGCTATTATCTCATCAATATAAATTCTTGCCAACTTCACATCTTGAAATCTTCTTGTATAGCTAGAAAATGAGCTAACTTGGTTAGTTTATCGACCATCACCCAAATCACATCATACTCACTACTTTGACCTTGGAAATTTAGTGATAACCTACTAAAGAAATCTGACATTTGCTAACATGGTGATTCTATCTCATTTTCACTCAAGTATCTCAGGTTATTGCAGCAAGCCAAAAGTCTTTGACATTGCAGCCTTCACCTCTTAAAGAAATCTGACATTTGCTAACATAGGTAGCTATATCCTTTTCTACACGTGGCTACCAATACATGTCTCCAAGGTTATAGTACATCTTATCCGCTATCAGATGTACCAAGTATCTTGATGCATGGGACTCATCCATTACACTTCCTATTAATAGAACCTAAATTCGATCCATAAAGTACAAACTCTAGTCTCCTTTTCTTTCCATCTGTGGATCTAAACCATGTAGCCTTTCTACGAGTACGTTCTCTTGCTTGAACGCCTACCATACGTTATCTATTTAACATACTATTTATAACGTTATTATAAAACAAACTCTATACGTTGACGTTTATATCAAAACCCCAATTACATGTAATGTTTACATACAATACAAGTATACAAGTTACCAATGCATACTATTTGAATATAATTCCCTCTAAAACCCTAGTACAACTCTCTAAAGCCTAAAGTACAACCTGGTAAAGCACAACATTTGAATTTCATATTTTCCCCTCCAATTTCTATAGAGATTTCGTACAACCTATCTAACACAAGTTACAAACTCATCTAGCATAACATTTAAACTATTTTTCCCTACAATTTCACCCCATAGCTCGTCCTAAACCCTAACCCTAACCCGAAAACCCTAAACAACCCGATACCACTTAAATTAATTTGAACCAAGTTCCTACTCCAAAGGCTAGCATCCTCTATCATTGATCCACCACGTTACCTACCACAGTGTCCTACTTGTGCTCTAAGTAAACACTAGTCAACTTCCTATTTACCTTCATGCCGACACATCACCACCACTTGTCACCTCCTTGGTGATTTCGAACCTTCTCATATACTAAACTTTGCTAAGCTTATGTCATGAGATTACTTAGTCACTTCTTGATAGTAACTTTGGCCGCTTACTTACACAAACTTGGCCTCCAATCCTATTTGAGCCTTATATATACCTCGAAACTGCAACACCATTTATAACTCTCAATAAACTAAACACATTTCTTGAAAACCTATGATTTAGTCAAAGCCCTAGAACGAGAAGAAGTAAAGTTTAAGGGCTTTTGAACCAGGTTAAGAAGAAAGGAGTTCTTGATTCATCTCCAAGCCAATTTGACCCATTTCATCATTTTCGACCCATTCGAGCTCTAGTAAGTCTTATAACTAGTTCTATAAGCTCTTATCATATTTTAGATCATGTATAAACCTTGTTCTAGCCATTTGATTAAGCTAAACTCTTTTGAAAAAACTCCTAATCCCTACATCGACCTAATGACACCTTTTGGAACCTAAACCCCTTGTGAAACCCTAATAAGCTAGTATAAGCTTATTCTAATCTCAATATTCTCCTATACACTTTTAAGATCTCAAGGAATAAGCCCTAAAGCTACACATTTGGTTTTTCTAAACCAAACTCACCCTTAAAAACCCTAAAAAGCCATTTTCGAAACCCTAATAAGCTATAAGCTATAAGCTAACTTTATAAGCTATTTTTGAGACTGCACAATGGTTGTGAGATTGGCAAGATGCTGTAAACCTTTATTCAGCCCAAATTTTTTACTTTTCATCACATATTTTTTATATTTATATTGTATATATATATATATATATATATATATATATATATATATATATATAGATATATATATCAACTATTTTTCTTCCGTTAATAGAGAAAATTTCGTTTTAGAAATTACTCAAGGTAAGCTGAACTATGATGGAAAAAAAGATTTTCGTTTACGAAGAGCTTTCTTTTTAGAAAATGATCTGGTTTAAAGTTAAAGCATAATTAAGCACGTTTATTAGTCAGGTTAAGATTTTCAAATTAATCCTTGTTTAGCATCATAACTTGTAAATAAACTATAATTTTCGTTACTGCGCTAATTTAAAATCCCTAATAAAAAGATCGCGAAAGCTTAGCCTAATAAATCTGTCCGTTTATTAAATGGTTAAGGGGACAAAGATATGGGATCAACACGGCCGTCGACTTTTATCGATCGAGTCAAAATTTATTACTCATTTAACCCATTGTGAAAAACTATGGACAAAAAACTTTTTTATTTTTGAAAATTTTCTAAATTTTTTCTTTTTTTCGGATCTTTTGACATAAATTTTGGATGGTAAAAACGGGATAGGACAACAAACGGCTGCAAGCAAAATCAAATCGAAGATCCCCCCATACTAGAACTAAACATCGTCCTCGATGTTTTAAAGGGGTACCTACGTAAATCTAAAGCCGTTTATTAGGTGTGCCAAAAGATAAAACGTTAGTCGATTAGATTTGGATTATTTGTGTATTCCATAAATGAAGTGAGGATGTGAAACTCTTGTGATTAAGGGAAAAACTGAAGCACAGGAGAGTCTTCCCAATCGAGAAATCCTGTACATAAACACAAAACACGGGACAAAAAAGGGTAATGGAAGAGGTAAGCTACTCACACAAAAAAACAATTATTCATATACATAATACATATATGTTAAGCATGGGGTGCTCCATGAAGCGCTTGTTTAAGGTCACTAGCTTGACCCCGTCCCGAATTTATTGTCATATGGGGAAGTGTTGGAGATCCCGGGATACCAATTGTGTACGTCCCTCCAATGTAGTGCTTCAAACGTATGACATTCACTTGAAATTTGGCCCAGAGTTTTGGGATAACTCGACCAGTGCCAACTGGAAAAACTTGGGGTTACAGTGAATGGATTTCCACTCCAGCGTGTTCTTAAGCTTGCCGAGAAAATCTTCAATCTAGAGTAATAAAGAGGAGGACTCGATCCTACGACGTTTGAAAACGCGATTTTGATCTTGGAGTCATGGATTCTCTTTGTTTTCTCTTGTAAATCAAAAGAATTTTTCATATGCATGCATCACGAAGTTCATTAAAGTTCGTTGAGCTAAACTCTTTCTTGTGATCACCCCGCAGTTTGATATCAGAGTTTTATGCTTAAAGGGCCCAGTAAGCCTTTGTTGCTCAACTCAACGGTAGTATGACATGCCTTTTCCATATACAAGCTTGTACGAGTGCACCGATGGGTGTTTGTAAGCTGTACGGAATTGCCCAGAGAGCTGTCATCCGTTTGTTTCCGACAAGAGGCTACGTTTTGCCCACGGTCTTTCAAGAATTCATTTCTAACCACGATTCGATACCTCAAACTTGCCACTTATTTGTGGGTGATACGCGGTGGGTGAGTGAGTGACTCCGTATTTAAGAATGGACCTTTGCAAATTGGGCATTGCAAAATGCGTTCCGCAATCACTTATGATTGCCACGGAGGGCACCGAATTGGCGAAGAGGATTTGAGAAATTTGACAAACATCGTGCGCGTTTGGTGGGGTGCGCTTTCGCTTTTAACCCATTTCGAATGTATTGACTGCACGTAGTATTTATTTTGTTCCCCATCTTGAAGACCGGGATTGGCCCATGGAAGTCAATACCCCAACGTCAAAGATTTCACAAATTGGATGAATTTTGAGGCATCTCATCACGTTGTGAAATTTTTCCTTGCGCTGCACGAGTCGAAGTTTTTAACAACTTGTGGGCATCCTTTGTAAATTGTAGGCAGAAAGAAGAACCGGCATCAAAGACCTTTTTTGGCAGTGAGATTTGCACCATGATGTCCCCCCGTGGGTCCATTGTGGCAAGCTTCGAGGATGTCGAGAGCTTCCTTGCCGTGCACACACCGCCGGATCACTTGATCCGCATGTATCTTAAACAAGAAGGGGTCGTCCCAAAAGTAGTGTTTGACGTCTTTGAAAAACTTTCTTTTCTGCTGAGACGACATCCCTTTGATCATAAAATTCCCCGCATGGTAGTTTGCAAAATCGGCAAACCATGGGGTACTCATCACCACGAAAGGTAACCATCCCAAGTGTCTCGAGAGGAAATGTTTCCGTAATTTCCTTTTTCTCGAGCTCACTTTGATGGGGATTTCAAGTCTATGAAAGGTGGCGGCGGGGAGAAATTTTCTGCTCCTTTTTTATCATGGATAAATGACATTTAAATTCGTTGGAGCGCAAAAATTTTTTTCCCAAACCGGAGCAATCTTGCTTAGCATCCCTGCTTAGCCAAGCAGGTACTTTGAGTGCCGAATGGTCCGTTACATATGCTTTGGACAGACACGATATGCCCCAAAATTTCTCAAAAGCATACAACTACGGCAATAAGTAATCCTTTTCCGTTTGTATGTATTGTGCTTGAGCCTCGGGTTATAGTTTTGCCATTGCATAGTGTATCGGCTGAAGTGCTTGGTCTTTTCGTTGCCCTTAGGACATGCCCCAAAAACAAAATCACTCGCATATCACAACATTATTTCAAAGGGGCAAGTTCCCTAATCCGGAGGAGAAACTAGAATTGGAGCCTGGGTTAACTTCATCTTATGGGTTTCAAATGCTTCGATGCATTCCTTCGAGAAGATAAACGGAGTTTCTTTTTCAAGGAGGTGGGTCATAGGCCGGGCGATTTTGGAAAAATCCTAATAAATCATCGTAGAATCCGGCGTGACCAAGAAATACTTGCGGAATGCCCCTTCTTACTTGGTAGTGGGATGAGGCAGTTTTGCAATGACAGTCAACTTTTGCCTTATCATTCTCAATCCGGAATTAGAAATTCTTATGGCCAAGGGACTTATGCCTTCCTGCCATAAAGTGGCACTTTTCCCAATTTAGCACAAGATTGGTGTCTTCACACCTTTGGAGCATTTTGTCTAAATGGGAAAGGCAAGAGGAGAAAGAATCACCGAAAACCGAGAAATCATCCATGAAGACTTCCATGCTTTTTTCAATCATGTCGTGAAAGATTGCAAACCATACACCTTGTGAACGGGCCCGGTGCATTGCACTAACCCAAAAGGCATGCGTACGATAGGCCAAATGTCCCGTAAGGGCAGGTGAATGGTTATTTTCTCTTGATAAAGTGGGTCAATCAGGATCTAAATAGTAGCGAGAGAAATCCGTCCAAAAAGGCAATAGGTATCTCATTTCCAGATAATCTTTCAAGCATCTGATCCATAAATGGCAACGGGAAATGGTCTTTACGAGTTGCATCATTGAGTTTTCGGTAATCGATGCAAACTCGCCATCCCGTAACCAACCTAGTGGGTATTAATTCATTTTCTTCATTTTTCACCACGGTTATGCCTCCCTTCTTAGGGACACAATGAACCGGGCTTACCCAGGGACTGTCAGAGATAGGGTAAATTATACCCCGGCATCAAGATGGTTGATATACTTCTCTGCTTAATAACCTCATCGGAATTGTGGAGGTTAACCTTCTCTGATGCTTGAACTACGGGTTTGGCATTTTCCTTCCATCAAAAATCTTGTGGGTGCAAAATTATGGATCTTATCCCCTTATATCAGAAACTCTTCCAAGCTAGATGGCATGTTTGTGATGACTTTAAAGAAACCTTGATCAGGGCGGTTTTATCCTCATCTTTTAAGTTTTTAGCGATTATGACGGGTAATTTGTCATCACCCTCCAAAAACGCATACTCAAGATGGGATGGTAAGTCTTTGAGTTCAAGGTCGGGAGGATCTTCACATGAAGATTTAATCTTATCAGGCACATTGATTTCACAAACTGGTGACGGAGGGAGATTTGGGTCACTATTGATCATCATTAACAATTCTCAAGGTAAACCAGTACTCTCCTCAGGAATCATAGTTGCAGTCAACACCCAGTGGTATTGAATCATCGTGTTCAAGAAATTCATCGATCTCTTCCATTAGAAAATCACTTCCTCCGAAGGGAGTGAAAGATGGAGAGCGAGAATCGATCATAAGGTTCGAAGTGGAAGTGGGATTGCCACTTTCAGAAATTTCAAGTACTTCTTGAACATATTCTTCACAAGGCAATGTCATAACTTCGACTCGTTAACGATTCAATGATATTGTAAGAGAAAGTTTTAGTATCACCAACTTTGAAGGTCACGGATTGGTCATCATGTCTAAGGGTCATTAGTTCATCGTGAACATCTATTAAGGCACGTGCCATCCTCAAGAAAGGTATTCCTAAGATTAGGGGAGCCCGATGATCGGCAACGTAATCATAAGACCACAATTTGGCAGAGAAAGAATAAACGTTTCAATCTTTCACGAAAACATCCTCGGCGATGCCGGTTGGAGTAGAAATCGTACGGTCGGCAAGTTCAAGAATCATTCGGGTTTTGGTCAAAGCTGGGAGACTTAGCTCTTTCCAAATGGAGAGAGACATTAGGTTGATGCTTGCACCGAGATCGGCCAAGGCTAAGCATTCATTCATCTCCGGAAAGTCACGACGGTATAAGAAATCTACGGGGTCTCAAGTTATTCTCGGGGAAACTTTTTGGATTGACCGGTCCGAGCAATTCTCATTTACCGGTGTCTTTGTCAACTCAATTATCTTATCTTTATCATTGAGGAGCTTTCTAAACATTGGTGCAAATTTGGGCATGTGTAGGAGAGCGTCCGCAAAACTTAGCTCGAAATGAAGATTCTGAAAAATCTCCATAAATTTTGAAGCTAGAAGATCGTCTTTTTCACGGAGCTTCTCTTTGTTGGCCCTTGAAGGATAAGGTAATGTTGTTTTAGTCTTTGAAGCAACAACGGGCTCACCAATTTGGACCACCGGAGGTTGGATGTTTTTGGTGTTTGGTTGCACCGTATCCTTTGTCACCTCGGGTTTATTTTCCATCTCTTTAGGAAGAGAAGAAATTGGAGGTCCATTGTAGGAAACACCGCTTCAGGTAGTGATTGCTTTCACATCACCTTTCGGGTTAGCAATGGTGTTTCTTGGAAGAGAACCCAAGCCCGAAGTAGAGGCGGTATTACTATTCACGAATTTAGTGATCAGTTTCGTTATATTTGCCATTTGATTTTGCATATTTTGCATAACCGCATCATTAGCTTTGACGTAGTTATCAAAATCGGACTTAGACACACCTGGTGCTGGAGGAACTGGAGCGGGAGCTTGGTAAGGTGGAGCTTGAAAAGTCGGGTTGATTAATCTGGGGTTGGTAAAAATTGTTCTTGATTGAAATTATACCTCCGATTTATTTCTGCTTAAAATTTGATCCCCGATTTTTTGGTTGAAATTGATCCCGATTTTGGCTTGTTCTGATGTTTTGCACAGGAGAAAAACCGGTGGAGGTCGAATTTGGTTTGCAAAACCATTGAGGGTCGGTAACTGCATTCCCCTTGGGTGTAGTTAACTGCGGCGGCTATTGTGTGACAACTGTACTCTTGAATATTGTCACGATAACGTTGCCATCGGTGCTGGAAATTTTGGTAAGAATGGACCACCCCGCACAGTAACACAACTTTTGGCTCAACCTGCTTTTACTTGCGAGCGGGGGAGCTGGAAGTTTGGTTTCTTTATCGAGAAATCAAATGCTCTAACCATATCTTTAAGTTCAGCAACATCAGGTGAAACTGCTGGGGTAGAAGAGCTCGTACTCACTTTGGCAACGACTGCCTTGCTTCGTGATTGACGAACTTTGGACTTGCTCTCGATGATTTTTAGGCATTCTCGAGGCATTTTATCCAAAACGTTACCACCCGCAGCGGAGTTCAATGAATCTTGATCATTCGAATTTAGGGCATTATAGAATGTATCGAGTTGATGCATTCTGAAAACCCCATGATGGGGCATACCTAGAGATCATTTGAATCAGTCCAATGCCTCGTAAAACGTTTACATTCAAATTTTTTGTTGAATCTCGTGATTTTCATTTCGAAGATTTGTTGTTTTAGAGGGAAGGAGAATTTGTTGAATAATTTCAAATCAAGATCATCCCATGTAAGAATCGATCGAGGGGGTTCTTTTTCAAGCCAAATTCGGGCGGCTCCCTCGAGGGAAAATGGGAAAAGCATAAGCTTAACCGACGTACTCGGGACGTTCGGGAACTTCATCGTAGAAGTGATCTTTGTTTGAAATATCGGATGTGTGCATGTGGGTCTTTCTTTATTCATGTCCAAAAAAATTTGCTTGTTTGTGACAAGATTAAGTAGTCCATGCTTGATCTCAAAGTTTGTGCTTGCGTGGTGTGATTTCAGGAACGACGATCGCAATCCTCGTAACCCTCGGTGGGTGCTTTGAGTAATGCGCCATAGTACGCATTATTCGGCCTCATGTAACTATGGGAGGATGAAAGTTTCTTGTTGTTATTTGGTTTTCAAGATGGGAGATTCAACAGAAGTTTGTCGGACTTGTTGTTGTCGACGTTTACGGGCTCTTGAGACGATGTGCGCATGCACAAAATATAGGAATATAAAAGAAAATTTACACTAATTTTTTTTTTTGGTTTTTTAATGATTTATTCACAATGTATTTTAACGGACAATGAGGTAGGACAACTTCAACCAAAAATCTACTTACTTCACGTAGCTCTCAAAAGATAACGCACAGGTTGAGCGGAGGAGTAAGAATAGCGCGAAGCTTATTTCTCCTTTCGGGTCGTAGTTCCTCGGAACAACCCTCCTTATACCCACTTTTTAGTTTGTTTAACTTTTCAAGGTGAGCCGTACGTCGTAAGCGACACAAATGGCAAGTTTTTAAATCTTTTGTTCGATTTGGGAACCAACAAGTTCACCGGAATTTATTATGATAATACTTTAGTGAAAGTATTATATGATTGATGAATTTTATTTCTTGATTAAGACAATGTTTTTATATATTTTTTTTGTTTTTCTTGTTTTATAAATATATACTAAAAAAGAATGTAAAATATTTGTTTTTTATACTTTATGATAATAAGTAGAATATATTGACAAATTTCAAACACAAGTTTCTAAACGTAACGATAATTCGTTTCACAACCTCCCCGGCAACTCGGCGCCAAAAATTGATTCGTTGATAGTATATATATAATAATACAAGCAAAGACTCAACCAATTACCTTTAGCCAAGGATTGGTTAAGAATTCACAAAAATAAAATATATATGTTTCCGGAAGTTTGATTTCCCGGGTCGTTATGTCCCAACGAGGTGTGCAATTTGAGAATCGTATGACGAGTTGATAATTGATGCTTGAATGGAACGATGATTGATTGGATTTTTCTATTACTATGATTAAAAATGCAAAAACGAATAAATTAAACCTAAAAACGAAAGCTATAACGCTTAAATCCTAAAACGGAACGGAAAAGATGGGTCAAAAAACCTAAATTTTGCAATTTACACCTAGAACAATTTTTAAACTAAAAATAGATTCTACTTGACTAAAAACGAAGTTTAAAAAAACTAGACTAAAAACGGAGTTCGTTTGGACCAAAAACGAGTCAAATAAAAAACGGGGACGAATCCCGTTCTTTAAAAAGTGAAACTTTGCAAAAATGACCCTACATATGTAAATTTATTTTTCCTAGAAAATACACAATAAAAGAAAATTTTAAAAAAAATGTATTTTTCTGATTATTATTTTATTTTTTTGAATTTTCTAATATTTTAAACAAAATAAAATGATAAAAAAATACGAAACGATTTATAAAAATTTGATAAGTTACAGAAATTAAAATAGGTGAGACAATCCTAGGAAAAATAGAATCAAGTTTCCAGCTTATCTCAATAAGCTGGAATAAGCCCGAAAAGGCTTATAAGCTTAAAGGCCAAAAAGGCTTTATATATTTGATAAAAATACACTTACCGGCTGGAGCTATTTGTAAGACAGCGGTAGAGTGTTGTGTTTATTAGGGTAGAGGCGATGTGAGGTCGGGGGATCGAGCCTAGAGCTCACCCCTGACTGTCACTGCCCATATACTTTATTTTTTTTTTGAATTGTGTAGTGTTGTTTGCATCAACTTTGAATGACAAGACAGTAGTGTATGCTGTTTTTTGCTTACACTGAGGCTATCTGGTTTTCTTTGAGAAAGTCTGAATCGATAAGCACACAATACTGCTGTACATCTCTAATATGACCAGACTGAGATTCGACTCCTTAGTATAGAGCCACAAAAGAGAGGGGCTCTATGCAACTATATAATAGACTGTCTGTTATTAGCGTTGTGTAGTAGCCTCTGTCGGTTAATGCCAACTGCTATCATCATCACAGAGGCAAGAACTAAAGACTATGTTCATCATGCATAAGCTATTATAGCACTGGTAACCCACCTATGTGTAGCTAATCGCCTAACTGTCTATAAGAGTGTCACCCAGATATTAGAGAAAGGCGCTCTATATAAGCCCTGTAAATCATAATACTCTTGTTAATAAGCTAATGCGTCTCGAACACTATCGGTGGGCCGAAACTCCTAGTCACACCATCCCTCTAGTGCGCCCCTTACTTGCTCCGGCTTAAAAATATCGCTCCCCCAATAGCATGGCATATATCTCGCTGACGAGTTTTAACTTATTAATCTACTATAAAAAATGATAAAACCCTTCTAGAAGAATAGATAATCTTCAACTAATTATGATTCTAACAAAAAAGAGAAGGCGCTATAGTATTGGCTTAACGAAAAAGCCTATCGCGCGGCGACAGTATGTCTATCTACAAGGGCACACACAATGACTTTTACACTTTTTGGCTTTTTTACACAATTAATACTCAACTCCAAGATCGGCTCAAATAAGCAATCGACCAGATGTTAAGCATTAACCCAATAAGCAGATGAAAACAAAAATCAACAATTGAAAAGCACTTAATAAGCCAGAAATTGGCTTATTACTAAGCTCAGCACCAGGGGACCTTTTTGGTTTTTGCAATTACACAAATAAACTCAATTAAGCTCAAATTAAGCTAAACTTCTTAAAAAGCTATCTAACCTATCTTAATTCACCTAATGCATCAACAAATAAGCAAAAACTCTAAGCCATAAGCTCATATAAGCCAATTAAAACAAGGTCGTGACCGATCATCCTCCTCTACTTCTGCCCTACCTCAAGAATTTAAGATAGGAGAAAGCTCTCATAAAACAAGTCTGGAATGTCACAAGGAGCAAATTGAGGAAATTTTGAATCACCTAGATAAACTCTCTCTCGACCGCATTGAGCACATAGAAGATAAAATAGAAGGTCTCGAAAATGGTCAGGTGATCATACAACAAGATTTTGATAATCTGGAAGTTGAACTTCGAGAGTCTCGTACTCAAATTGCTAAACTTAAAAGAAAGCAACTGGGAAATAATAGCAAGATTTCTCTGGCTCGCTCCAGGATTGCTAATCTAGAACAAATCATCAAAGATATCCAGGTTCATCACCAAGCAGATAAGGAAAGTCTTCTGAATGCAATCTATGAACACAAGAACAGCCAGGAAGGACCATCAGACTACTAGATTAGATACTAGTTATAGCTTTTGTTAGAACCTAGCCACGAGATGTGTGGTATAAATAACAACACTTGTCAAATTTTGACTATGTACAGTACAAAGGCAAGTCATTCATGATATAATATAATGGTGATCCCATTTTATATTCATCCTATGTTCTATATTACATCTTCGTTTTCTTCATTATGAATCATACCGTGACTTCTAATAAATCAGATGCTTGTTAGAATCCATATCAAATAAGTATCTATGATTTCAATATCACTATTGTTAAAAATGCTTAAAGTTCAAAAATAAGCATTGCATTTTAAGACTTGTGATATCATTCTTATTACGTGTTGTCTTATGTTGATAGAATGCCTCCCAAAAGGACGTCAACATCTGAAGCACCAGCCATGACTCAAGCTGCCATCAGGAAACTAGTTGCTGATAGTGTTACCGCAGCTCTGGAAGCACAAGCTGCAACGATGGCAAACGCTGACAATACCAATAGGAACACCGGAGAAAGAGAAGATCATGTAGCAAGAAAGTGTAGCTAAAAAGAGTTCATGAGCTGCCAACCTATCAATTTTAAAGGTACGGAAGGAGCTGTTAGACTTATCCGCTGGTTTGAGCGAACTGAATCAGTGTTTTCCCGTAGCAACTGTACCGAAGACTGCAAGGTGAAGTTTGCTACTGGTACTTTAACTGAAGAAGCTCTATCCTGGTGGAATTCTTTTGCCCAACCTATTGGGATAGAAGAAGCTTACAAGATTACCTGGGTTGAATTCAAGAAGCTTTTGATAAAGAAGTACTGTCCCCGAACTGAAGTCCAAAAGATGGAAGACAAATTTTACCATCTGACTGTGAAGGGGAATGATCTCAAGGCATATGTAAGAAGATTCTAGGAATTGGCAACCTTATGTCCCACTATGGTGCCAGATTCTAAGAAAATGATGGAAGTTTTCATCAGGGGATTGCCTCAAAGTATTGAAGGGAATGTTACCGCCTCTAAACCTCAAACTCTAGAGGAAGCCATTAACATAGCCCAGAGGCTAATGGATCAGGTAACAAAGCACACTCCGGTGCAAGTATCAAGTGATCACAAACGAAAGTTTGACGACAGAAGAACTTTCAACAACAACAACTACCGTAACACCAACACCAACAACCGCTACAATAATCACCAACCACAACATAATAGAAGACAAGAAACCTTCAGGTCTTATGCTGTCACCCCAACTGAAAACAATAGGTTTATTGGAAACCGTCCTTTGTGTAAGAAATGCACTCTACATCACACAGGACCTTGCACTCTTATGTGTAATACTTGTAACAAGGTGGGCCATCTGACCAAGAACTACAAAAACAAAGGGCCAACCACTAGAAGTAATCTGCTACCAGTGACAGTTACTTGTCATGCTTGTGAAGAGAAAGGGCATTATGCAAATCAGTGCCGAAAGACCACCACCACAATGCCCCAGGGAAGAGCTTACTATGCTAAGGGATAAGGATTGGTCATCAAAACCTAAGGTAGGCCACTGGGTAAGTTCCTTCTAAACCAACATCTAGCTAGAGTATTATTTGATTCTGAGCCGATAAAAGCTTCGATCCATATCTCTTGCTCTATGCTAAATATTCCACCCATTACAATAGATACCTTTTACAATATCGAAATGGCTGACGGAAACTTAGTAAGCACAAACACCGTTATTAGGGTGCAATCCTGACCTTGTTAAACCACCTTTCAAAATGATCTTAGTGCCGATTAAATCGGACGTTCGACGTCGTCATTGGTATGGATTGGTTATCCAAGTATCATGCTAGGATCATCTGTGACGAGAAAGTCGTCCACATTCCCATCGACGGTGAAACATTAATCATTCGAGGTGACCAAAGTAAAACCCCAACTAAATCTCATATCCTGTATAAAAGCCAAAAGGTATATATCCAGGGGATGTTAAGTTTTCGTAGCCTAAATAATGGAAAAGAAGTTGGACGAGAAATGACTGGAAGACATACCGGTAGTCAGAGAATTCCTGGAAGTTTTTCCTGAAGATCTACCTGGCCTTCCTCCCGTTCGTCAAGTAGAATTTCAAATTGATTTAATTCCAGGAGCGACACCTGTAGCCCGAGCACCTTATAGATTAGCTCCTTCAGAAATGCAGGAACTATCTAACCAACTTCAAGAGTTGGCAGACCAAGGTTTTATTCGACCAAGTACTTCACCTTGGGGAGCTCCTATCTTATTTGTTAAAAAGAAAGACGGATATTTCAGAATGTGTATTGATTACCGGGAGTTGAATAAACATACCGTAAAGAATCGTTACCCACTACCCAGGATCGATGACTTATTTGACCAACTTCAAGGTTCGAGTGTTTACTCAAAGGATCGACTGAAGTCAGGTTATCATCAACTGAGAGTCAGGGGAAGATATTCCCAAGACTGCTTTCAGAACAAGATACGGACATTATGAATTTCAAGTGATGCCATTTGGTTTAACTAATGCACCTGCTGTATTCATGGATCTCATGAATCGTATGTGTAAACCATACTTGGATAAATTTGTGATAGTGTTCATCGAAGATATTCTTATCTACTCTCGTAACAAAGAAGAGCACGCAAACATCTGAGAATAATCCTAGAATTACTCAAGAAAGAGAAGTTGTATGCCAAGTTCTCCAAGTGTGATTTCTGGATTCATATCGTGCAATTTCTTGGACACTTAATTGATAGTCAAGGACTTCATGTTGACCCCGCCAAGATTGAAGCAGCTAAGAATTAGGCATCTCCTACTACACCCACAGAAATACGTCAATTCTTAGGACTTGCCGGCTACTACCGGAGATTCATCGAAGGTTTTTCGAAGATTGCAAAGTCTTTGACTGAATTAACCCAGAAAAACAAGAAGTATATATGGGGCGAAGATCAAGAGTCAGCTTTCCAATTACTAAAACAGAAGCTTTGTGAAGCTCCAATCTTAGCATTACCAGAAGGAAACGACGATTTTGTTGTTTACTGTGATGCATCCCATCAAGGTCTAGGAGCGGTGTTAATGCAAAGAGAGAAAGTTATTGCATATGCATCCCGACAACTCAAACCTCATGAAGAAAACTATACCACTCATGATCTCGAATTAGGAGCAGTTGTGTTCGCTCTTAAAATTTGGAGACACTACCTATATGGTACAAAGTGTAATGTGTTCACTAATCATAAAAGTCTTCAGCATATCCTTGATCAGAAAGAGTTGGGCACGAGACAACGCCGTTGGTTAGAATTGCTTGTAGATTACGATTGTGAAATTCGCTACCATCCTGGAAAGGCAAATGTTGTAGCAGATGCCTTAAGCCGAAAGGAACGAATCAAACCACTTTGAGTTAGATCATTAGTTATGACCATTCATCCAAACTTACCCTCATAAATTCTTAAAGCTCAAACCGAAGCACTCAAAGAAGAAAACATCAAGGCTAAAAACTTATGAGGAATGGATAAAGCATTTGAAATACGTCTTGATGGAACTCGTTGTATTAAGAACCAAAGCTGGTTACCACTCTTTGGTAATCTGAGAGACTTGATCATGCATGAGTCCTATAAATCAAAATATTCCATTCACCCGGGTTCTGACAAGATGTATCAGGATCTTAAGAAACTCTATTGGTGGCCTAACATGAAGGCAATCATCGCTGAATATGTTGGCAAATGTTTAACATGTTCTAGAGTTAAGGCAGAATGTCAGAAGCCATCCGGCTTACTGGTACAACCGGAGATTCCTATGTGGAAATAGGAGAGAATCACAATGGATTTCATCACAAAACTGCCCAAAACATCAAACGGACATGACACAATCTGGGTCATTGTCGATCGCCTTACCAAATCCGCACATTTCATCCCTACCCAAGAGACAGATAGTATGGAAACCCTTACAAGGTTGTACATCAAAGAAATAGTCTCCCGACATGGCGTGCCAATATCTATCATCTTGGATCGTGACAGTCATTTCACATCCAGATTCTGGCAATCATTACAAGGTGCTTTGGGTACTCAATTAGACATGAGTACGGCATATCATCCTGAAACTGAAGGACAAAGTGAAAGGACCATTCAAACACTCGAAGACATGCTTCGAGCCTGTATTATAGATTTTGGAAAAGGATGGGAAAGACACTTACCATTGGTAGAATTCTCCTACAATAACAGTTACCATGCCAGTATCAAGGCAGCACCATTCGAGGCACTTTATGGTCGAAAGTGCAGATCACCTGTTTGCTGGGTCGAAGTTGGAGATGTTCAAGTCACGGGACCAGAAATAATCCATGAAACCACTGAAAAGATAGTGCAAATTTGACAACGCTTGCAAGCTACAAGAGATCGACAAAGAAGTTACGCCAACGTAAGGCGAAAGCCCTTAGAATTTCAAGTTGGAGATCGTGTTATGTTAAAAGTGTCACCTCGTAAAGGTGTCATCCGATTCAGAAAATGAGGAAATCTTAATCCTTGGTACATTGGACCATTTAAGATTCTTAAAAGAATCGATCCAGTGGCATATAAACTTGAACTTCCAGAAGAACTCATAAATGTCCACAATACTTTCCACGTTTCTAATCTAAAGAAATGCTTATCTAATGAATCTCTCGTCATTCCAATGAAAGAGCTTCGGTTTGATGACAAACTCAACTTTGTGGAAGAACCAGTGGAGATTATGGATCGAGAAGTCAAGCAACTAAGACAAAGTCGTATTCCTATAGTCAAAGTAAGATGGAACTCTAAAAGAGGACCAGAATTTACGTGGGAACGCGTAGATGAAATTCATGCCAAATATCCACATCTATTTTCCTACATCACTTCAAAGCAACTAAATCTCGGGACGAGATTTCTTTTAAGGATGGGAGACTATAACAATATGCAATTTTCATCAATGTAAATATCCATCTATTAAATTAGATGCACTGTAATACCCATCTATTATATATATACCACCTTTCTACAGGGAATTTTTTTGCTTTATCTCATTATGCAACGTAACTTGCATCTCTAAAGTAAACGAGCTCACGCAACCTCTACCAATGCCATCTCTATCTATGTTTACATCATGTAAACATCCTAATATATCAAGTCTATATCTTAATATCATTTTACCAAGTACATTATCCATTTAACGTACTTTTCAAAACGTTATATCAAAACAAGCATTAAACGTTAAACGTTTATATCAAAACCCTAATTATATGTAATGTATACATATAAAATGAATGTACAAGCCTTTAAAGCATGTGTACAAGTATCATAGCATAACATTTGAATATCTTTTCCCTCCTAAATCAAGTTACAACTTTCTAAAGCTTAATGTACAAGTCAATAATACAAGAAAGTCAAACTAGGTCATTTTACCTCCTAAATCACTTTGGTTTCTTACCACCACTTTAGTACAAGGTACAAGCACTTAATGCATGACTTTTAAACCTTAAACCTAAACCCTAATTCATCCTAAACCCTAATCAAAAACCCTAAACCCTAAACAAAACCCTAAAAACCCTAATTTCATTTTAAAACCCTAAACCCTAAAACTTAATCCTAAACCCTAAACCTTAATCCTAACACTAATCCTAAACCTTAATCTATCCTAAACCCTAACCCTAACTCAATCTAAAAGTCCAAAACCCTAAACCGAACCCTAAACCAACCCGATACCCATTTTCACCCATTTTTACCCATTTTTAAACCAAGCACCCATCCAAGCACCTCTATGACATCACCAAGCAGCCACCTAAGCTGCTTACAAGCACCTCCCTTTCAACTCTTGGCCACCAAGCTTGCTACATCACCACCTTGTCACTCCATTTTAGCCGAACACCCCAAAACCCCTCCACCTTGCTTAGCTAGTCTTCTAGCTCTCAACACTCACACACTAGCTCTTCCTTGTCATCCCTAGCAACCCTTAGTCATCACACCTTGGTCCTTACTCTTGCTAACTTGGCCACCAAGGGTTTTCAAGGCTATAAATAGCCGAACCCTTTACCATTCAATCTCA